>OMPJ01011082.1:0-10600 GCA_900312935.1 Carapus acus
CGTCCGTCAACAGCAAACCGTCGTCCTCCGGACCCACCTCGTCGCCTCGTCCCTCGCCGGCCGGGATCGCCCCGCCTCTCCCGCCGGGTCGGCCAGGTCCACCGCCTCTGCCGCCCACACCAGCAGGGGGCGACGATCACAGCACCCCTCGTCTTCCTCAAAGGAACCTCTCACTCAACAGGTGCACACAGACACACAAACCGGAGTATTATTGCACATTGGCTTACGAAATTTCTCAAATTTGATGAGTATTGTAGTATTATTGTTCTCATGCAGCTCCTCATGTTGAATTGTGTGTAACACAATTCAAGTGTGATGATTCTGACCTCTCTCTCCCTCCTCACCAGCCACGCCCCGGCCCCCCCACACAGCCGATTAGGGCCGCTCCCCCCGCCGCCCAACGAGAGGCCGCCCGCCCTCGTCAGAAACCAGTCCTCATCACGAGCAGGTGAAAAGTTCGACCTAACGTAACAGCAGAATTGAGAGAAAACGTTAAGTGGTTTTCAACGGCTCATCACTTCCATATTTCTGGGAGGACCGGCGTGAAGCGCTTCACCTCAAAAAGGCACCGCCAGAGCAAAATTCTCCAACACACTATTTTCGAGAAATCGACCGTCGAAAATTGACCAGTCTGCCCTCGAGGTTTTTCTCCTTTTTTTCCATTCTGTTGGGAAACTTATCTTGAACGGCTGAGTATGTGGACATTTCTTGGCTTTTCTCACAGTGACCCAAATTTTACGTTTTGATTTTTGGCTTCAAAATTAGAGGCGCATGACAAAAACTACACGACACAGTTTTTTCTTTTAGATGTTTTCCACCGAAATTCACGACATCTGCATTTTCTTCCCCCTACTCACCTCTACTACCTTCCTCTACTTTTTTATACTCTTTCCTTCTTGCTCCACGTGTGTTCTCTCTGGAAAAGTAATACATTGTTGCGAAGTCAAGCCTCTGGCGATGTTCTCTGCTCAAACTTTCTGGCCCCCATGTTCAATTTGGCCGCGGTCGCCCTTATTTCAAGGTGTGCATTTCCCAATTGCACCCCTTCTCTGCCGAGAGGGTGCACACAGGCGCAGAGGGAGGAAGAAGAGAAAGAAAGGGGGAACAGCTGAGGTAGCGGACGAGTGAGGGAGGGAAAATTTTCCGCGTCGAGTGTATATTTACTTTTTGATGCGTAGCGCTCATGAGCGGATTTGTTCTCTCTCTCTCCAGGGCCTCTCCCTCCGCCCCCTCCTTCGGCTCGGAGCATGGGAGGGGGTAGCATTCGCTCGTCACCGGCGCCCTCGCGCCCAGGTCCAGAGCCCCCGCGGGGCGGTCCCGGCGGCAGACCCCCTCTGCCTCCGGACCGGCCCGGGACAGGGGCCCCTCCTCCTCCGCCCCCGCTCATCGGCAATGGCTTCCAAAACTCTCATCACAACCAGCTACAAGGTGAGAGGATCGAGGAGCAACATCTCATATCTCATACTCTGTTGACCTCATGACCTGTGAACCTCAGAGTTGTGTGCACTGCGACGTGACTTCGATTATTTCTTTGTGAAGTACATCAGTGTTTCTGATCCAGATGTATGTGCCTCTTGTTCCACAGATGAGTGGGAGTGCCGATTTACTTTCCACCCAGTCTCCGACCTCCCTCCTCCAGAGGCGTACGTGCCCATGCAGAAGACATACCCCAGCAAGCTCAGCAAGAGCGAGGGCAGAAGTATGTCGCTTACACGCACACTCACACACACTCAAACAGACAATGTGCTTGTAAAGCTGACTAGCCATGCGTTGTCTTTTTGTCTTGTCGCAGCAGGCAAGCGAAACATACAGAACTGCAGCTGCTCTGTTTATACTTCTGTTAGCCCCCAGTGGAAGACAAGTGAGTGATATGTGTATTTCTCTGTTTCTTCTCGTTTGCAGCGTCTGGTAAGAAGGAAAGAGGGGCACCTCCTCTTCCCCCTGTGCCCAGGTGAAGCACAGAGGCTCGTCTGTTGGATCCGCCATGCCCGTGTCCGCTCCTGTCCACCCCCTCCAACCCTCTTTCTGTCTCTTCCCCCTGCGTCTTTGCCGTCTGCGATTCAGCCAGCAGCGTGCGGCTCCCGCACGGGCTGATGTGCAAATGAGCTCAAGTGCTCTTGACCAAGTATAAAAGTTTGTATTTGATCGACACCTTTTGCCCATGTAGCACCTGAAAAACAGACCAAAACCTTTTTACGCTGATATACTGTGACGAAAAAAAATAAGGAATGCCAGTGTTTTCTGTTGATGTGTTTAGTGTTTACCCCCATATTTCAGGTAACCAAGAGACCTAAATCATATCTCTAATCAGCAATAGCCTTCTCGTAAACCACTTTTCACTTTTTTGTCTGTGAGAAAACAAAGTGCAGAGAGAGGGATTAACATTTCGATAAATTTATTCCTGATGTGATCGTACCAACTAGCTTCTCCCCTCCTGCAGAGAAAAGAATAGCTTATCTGAACAATTAACAAATGTCACAGTCGGCTTTGAGCGTGTTTGCCTTTCAGTGCCTATTTGCTCAGCTCAGACAGCAGTATGCAAAACTTAATTCAGGCTCTTAAGTCAATATCTTCAGCGGGAGTGGTGCAGTGCTGATCAGTGTGCCTTCCTCAGGTGTACTCAGATGCCATTTCTCTCTTTGTGTGCCTATTTCTATTCAGGTTTGTAATTTCAAGCTGCACACCACCTAAGAAAAAGCATGAAGTGTCATTTTTTTTCTATTTGAGTCTGCAATGTTAGTTTTCTAGCCAGAGGCAGGAGTCATTTCAGGCCTAGGAAGGGATACAGAAGATTCCACAAGATCTAGATTATCTTATTCTGTAAGGTATGTGAACAGTTACAGCTTTAAATCACAGACACGTGGAGTCAAAATAAAGATGGCCTGGGCCTCCTGCCACGGCTGCTGATTCAGTCGGAGCAATGCTGGTATGCAGTCAGCCTAAACCAGCCGGTGCCTTCGCAGTGTTAATCTATCCATAAACCTTCTATCGGAACCACTGAACGGTACATTTTATGTGATTGTCCTGTTTGTCGTTGAGATTGTCTGTTTTTAAAGCACATTATTCAGGAGTTATCGGAGCATTGGTTTACTATGAGACTGCTTCTTGGTTTGCTGGTTTGAAAAAAGGCTGCCCAAACTTTCTAGGAGGGCCCTGTTTATGTAACTGTATGATTCAATCGAGTTATTAAGAAGGATTGTATTGTGTTACTGTAAATTATGTCGCAGAATGTGCAGTATTATGTTTTTGCTTTACCCAGCGCTGCTTTGGATTGAGATGCTCATGTGCACGTGTCACACAAACATCTTTTCAAAGACAATCATATTGAAGTATACAGTACCTATTTACATAAAAAAATAAAAACTGCTTTATGTGCCATGGCCGGGGTGAAACTGCTTTTTTTTTTGGATAATGCACTCATAGTTGATATTTTGACAATGTTGCACAAAAGAAGATGTTTAATAACAGATGATCTGTTGCTTTTTCCAGTATATGTATCATATGTATTGATTTCTTTTAATGTATATGAACATATAAATTATGGGTTATCTACAGTTGTACAATAAAGATGGGAAAGTGTATCTATGTACGTATAAGTTGTTATGTGCACCAAGACCACAAATTGTACAACATGGCAAAGCGTTTCATTCCCATTCAGACACGTTAAAGCAGCCACAACAATTGCACCAGGCTTGAAAATATTTACAATACAATTAATGAGCAATACAAATGTATGATTAATGTTCTTTGAGAATTATCACCGCTGGTGATATTTGCTGCTTTAGCTAATCGATTCTCCGGTACCATCACAAATGATCAATTAATCCGCTCATAATGAGTCATTGTTGAATTGTTTTTCTCAGTAGAATCGCGTTAACTGCTTTGGAAATCCAACAATGCGTCTTTGTTGACTCTCAATCCAGAGACGTTTGACTGCGGTGACGCCTAGTGGCCAATCTATTAACTGCTCATAATCCAAATACCGAGCGATGTACCGCTCGGTGCAACATCTTCTCATTCCTCACGTTACTTCATCATCGTCGACTTCATCGTTGACATTTACAAAGGAAAAAACAAAACGCATATCGTAAACTAATCTCACAGTATTCGGAATTTAGGAAACTCACGTCCGAACTGAGAGTAGCGGCCAGCTGCCCGGAGATAAATCTGTACACAACGCGGCGGAGTAAACATCCCAATAAACAGCAGATTGTGTGGACGATACACTTGTCATCTGCCCTGAAAATGTAAATGCGCTACATGTCGGTTGTTGAAGCTCTTTTGCGTATTTTCGATGGAATCTGCCACCAATGTGCGGCAAAACTTGATGTCATGTTGACAAACTGTCACGATTTACACGCATGACCCCGGACAACACGTCTATCAGCAGCCTTGTTTCACGTGAACGCACCACAGTTTCTTCGTCCGTCTCAGCCAATCATAGCCGGCCTCAGACGATTTACTCTCCAGTGATTGGCTGATTTAGCTGTCAGTCATGACACAGGGCGTTCGCTTTCTGCAGCTGTCAGATTCAGAATCGGACTTCGGCTGCCTAACGGCAAACCACGGTCCCATCATTCCCGCGGGACGCCTCCAATTCGGCAAATCTCACCCCGAAGATGTCCTTATAGGCAAGACAAGTAAGATATTTCCAAAGAAATACTCGTAAACACAATCGCGGTATTTGTCGTGAGACGCACGCCTCGCGGCATATCTTGTATGATGTTTTTAGCACGAATGTAGCTAAAGCTAACGGACAGCTGCCAGTGACAATGCGCTGCTGTCACACAGCATGTCCTCAATGTGGCTATTTAAAGGTCACGTAGCGACTGTGTTTGCCACATTTAGTGTTTATCCTGGACTGACGCACTCGTTTTACAGTGTGGACAATGGGTTCTCCAAAGCGAGGGTGCAACTCGGGAGTCTTGGACTCCATCAGGCCCCCTAGACTTGCCCCCACCTGCCTAGTGAGATTCTGCAGAGTGTCTTAAGTGTGCATCTCTGTGGCTGATGATAAAATAAATTTTTTCAAAGTTTTGAAGTTCAGAATGTATTTTAGGTTGACTTAAGATCTGCGCTGATAAATGAAAGATCACTGATTTCAGGTAGGTTTTTGATCACCGCTGTAATATGGCTGCAGATTTGGAGCCATGCTTTGCTGATAACATTGTAGAATTTCTTTGCCGGGAATACAGTCTGAGGAGTGCTGAGTCACTTAATCGGCATCAAATGGCAACTCACAGCGGAGTGTGTCTTCACAGTCTCTTTGTCTTCAACTTGAGTGCTTCCTTTACGACCTACTCTTTTTTTCTCATCCTTTTCAGCTCTATCCGTCTCATTCTTCTTCATAGTTGTACTGACCTCTTCCCGATTGTCCTCCCAGCCTTGTCCCATCATCACCATGGAGGGGAGCAGCTACGTGCTGATCCATGGGAAGAACATATCCCAAAACACCTTGGCAGGCACCGTCGGCGGGCCGCAGATGTCCATCGACAAGCTGTTCCCGGCTCTCCTCGAATGCTTCGGGATCATCTTGTGCGGCTACATAGCTGGCAGGTAAGAAGAGTGTAAAAGACACTGAGCCCACAAAGCGTCTTTCTTCTGAGCCGTGTAGAAATGGAGTGTACTTCTCGCATCAGTGAGCCGGACAACCTGTGCTACTGCTTTATTTCACCCTGAGGAAACTGTATTACCACTGTAGGAAATAAAACCTAGACTGGGGCAAAATGCCAAGGATATATTGCACAAATGGAGAGTGAATTGGACTGTTTCAACCCAATCATTTGCATTATCTCATTGATAACTGAATTAATTACGAGAGAAATATAAAAAGAATCAGCCTTTTATGTTTTTATGCGTACATATGTACAAATATGGTAACTGTGTCTCAAACCAATGCTCCATCATTGCCCGCAGGGCCGACATCATCACGGAGAGCCAGGCCAATGGTCTGGGGAACTTTGTGTCTAAGTTTGCTCTGCCAGCTCTGCTGTTCAAAAACATGGTCCTGTTGGACTTTGGAGATGTGATCTGGGCCTTTCTGTGGAGCGTCTTGGTCGCTAAGGTGGGTCCACATAGTGATATTGATGTTCTTGTAAGCTGTTATTGCGTCAGTTCATTCTCTTTTCCCCGCCTCCCTCTTGTCCCCTTGTCCTCCTTTAAGAACAAGCTTGTCCATTATTGTTTACTGGCTTAGTCACGCTGTATTTACTACGCCAGCCCATAGAAAATTTAATCAAGTTGTGACCTTGTGTGTTTATGCAAGTTACTGGCAGTCACGTTGTATTTCTGTCAGGCTTCATGCCTAAAATGACACGGCCTGTGTGTGTTCATAGTGTTGCAACGTAAACTTTCCACTCTCCCATCCCGCCCAGGTGACCGTGTTTGTGCTGGTGTGTGTGTTGACTCTGATGGTTGCCAGCCCAGACTCCAGGTACAGCAAAGCAGGTCTGTACGCCATCTTTGCCACACAGAGCAACGACTTTGCTCTGGGATACCCGATAGGTGAGACGCACAAACACACAGTTTTGGGGCAGCGCAGCTATATTTCAGGTTCTTGCGCTGGGAAAAATGATCCAACTCCTCTCTGTCTCATTTGTTTTTCCTAGTGGATGCTTTGTACCGCACCACGTACCCAGAGTATCTTCAGTACATCTACCTGGTAGCTCCGGTTTCCCTCATGCTGCTCAACCCCATCGGCTTTGCTCTGTGTGAGGTGCAAAGATGGAGGCAGGCCAGCCACCCACAGCACAGCACCGTGGGAATACTGGGCATGGTCATCCTGCAGGTGCTGAAGAACCCGATCGTGTTCATGGTGATAGTCGGTATCGTCTCCCACTTCGCTCTGGGTCAGCGGATCCCCGCCGTGCTGTCCGAGTTCATAGACGGCTTGGCAAACTCTTTCGGCGGGGCGGCCCTGTTCTACCTCGGCCTCACTATGGTGGGTCTTAGAAGTTTAAACCTTCTTTTTTTCTAACTCATTGCACTTGCGCTGTGACTGGACTGGCTGTGACTTTTCCTGGCTTTGGTTGTGCGACAGGTCGGACAGCTCAGAAAACTCACCAGAGACACTGGGGTTGCCTTGATACTCCTCATCACAGCCAAACTGTAAGAGCACAATTGTCTTGAAACGTTATTTTTTTATGCAGTGGTATTTGCAAATGATTTAAACAGCAGTTTTACATCCTGTGAGTGTGTAACTTAAGCAAAAGTGTAACCCTTGGATGCACAGCCCACCAATACCTACTCTCTTCCATGACTGGGGTCATTTTTGAGCCCAAATAAAATTCTCAAAATATTGAGAATTTTTTCAAAATGACTGAAAGCATAAATTAAGAAAAATATTTCCTCATGTCACAAACATGTTTAATAAGGAATACCTGGAATATGAATATATAAAAATTTTTCTTGATAAAGATTTTAAAGAATAACAACCCCTGAGGTCATTTTTGACCCCACATGTGCATCTAAGGGTTAAAACACATTTTGCAATCACTGGACTGTTTGCACATCTGCACGCCATGTTTATAACTTGAGTTCTCACCCTCCCCCCTCCCAGCCTGGTGATGCCTCTGGTCTGCAAGGACATGGTGGACATCCTGGACATAGGCGCCAACAGCACCAACACCAACCACACCAGTCTGTCCAATTTCGCTTTCCTGTACGGCGCCTTCCCGACCGCGCCCAGCGTGGCCATCTACGCCGCCCACTACGGCATGGAGCTGGAGGTGGTACGTGGGGCTCCTCCGGCCGTCTGCTGAGGAGAAGGTGTCGGTGGTGACCCCGGCTGCTTTGCTTTCCATCTCCAGGTGACGTCCGGGATGGTGATCAGCACCTTTCTGTCCGCGCCCATAATGTACGTGTCGGCCTGGCTGTTGACCATCCCGCTGATGGACCCGGCGCCCCTGGTGGCGGAGCTGCAAAACGTCAGCTTCAACATCAGCATCGTCAGCCTGGTGGCACTGGTGGGTGTTGTTTGGATGTTTGGCCGCGTTGAGGTTTTACGGGTACCTCCAGCTTCTTCTCCCGATCATCTCCAGGTGTGGACCATCGCCGTGATGTTGCTGAGCAGGAAATTTAACAGACTCCCTCACCTCTTTGCCTTGAATCTCTTCCTGGCTCAGGTCAGTTGAGGTCTCAGCAGCGCAGATTCGTGTTTTTTTCCTGGAGCCCTGCTCACCGATCTGTGTTTTCTCACTCCCCTCTGCCGGCTGTAGTTCCTGGTGTGTGTCAGCATGGTCCTGTGGAACTTTTTGGTGAAACAGGATGACAACATCGTGGGCAAAGTGCTCTCCTTCACTCTGCTGTATGGATCCTTGTACAGCACCTACATTTGGACCGGTGCGTACACCTCTAGTCACAACACTGCTGATAAATCTAACCCTTAACCCTAACCCCAAGGGGGGGAGCAAGGAGTTTGTCTCTTGAAGCTGGTCTACATGTGTGCTGTGTGTTGTGTTTTCCAGGTTTGATCCCTCTCAGCTTGGCTCTGACAAACAGAGACGATCTGCTGAGACTCCGGCCGGGACTTTTCATGATTTTGGGTTGGGGGTATGTCTGCACACTATACTCAATAAATCAAGACATATTGTCAATTCATCACAGTTTTTTCCATCCTGCGTGTGTGTGTGTGTGTGTGTGTGTGTCTGTAGGGTTCCATTCTTGATGATTGGAGTTCTCCTGATGGTTGGGGACAGGACTGACTCTGTGGATTCTGCGTTCTTCTATGGCAGAGCACAGGTTTGAGAAACATCAGCGTCTCTTCTCTGCTTCTATTCTGTTCTACTCTATTCTATTCTATTCTATTCTACTCCAGATCATCAGCTCGGCGGTAGTGCTGGCCGTCAGCCTGGTGCTCGGTGCCATATCCCTTATGGGCCTCAGCCAGGGTGGGCGGGAGCAGAGGGACTACCAGGCCCTGGACCGGTCCTCCGTGACCTGCATCGCCGATGACTTGCAGCCCCCTGGTGGCACAGATGAGCAACAACAACTGCCGTCACAACAGCTGCTGGTGAATCCCTCCGACAGCAACACAGGTAGCAGTGTGTGTGAGTGTGTGTTTGTGCGCTTTAGAGGGACATACTGAGTGTTTGTGCCGTGTTTCCAGACCTGCACATCTGCTCTCCTCTCCAAAGCTTCCCAGACATGATAGCAGACACGCAGAGGGAGCCCTCACACAGCACAGGTAGGCGCACACAAACTCGGATAGACACACCGGTCAAGCTGCTTGACTTCTCCTTTAAAGTTTGACCCCTGCTGCGTTTCTCCACAGGCCTGACGGAGGCGCTGTGCGACGGGCTGCAGCAGCAGCCACAGCAGCAGCAGCAGAGTTCCTCTCCTCCTGAGCAGCCGCTGAATCTGCCACCGCCAGGCCTCCAAACCCACGACGACAGACAGACAGTCAGACACGTGCTGCTCTGTCTGCTGCTCATCGTCAGCCTGCTCGCGGTGTGTGTGTTAGTGTGTGTGTTTGTGTTTGTGCGTGTTTGAATTTGAGTTTGAGTTGCTTGTTGTATCCGCAAACCTCTGCTCAGTTTTTATTTAATATGAGGAGCACTGTGGGTAATGTTTGGTTGTGTGTGTGTATCTGTGTGCGTTTGTGTGCGTGTGTGTGTGTGTACACAGAACCTGTCCAGTTGCCTGTGGTGGTTGTTCAACAAAGATCCGGGGCGTCTTTACCTGGAGCTGCAGTTCTTCTGTGCGGTGGCAAACTACGGACAGGTAGAAGAGTTTTTGTTGTTTATTTGTTTATTTTTTTTGCATCTATTGGTCTTTGCGTCGAAGCAACAATAAACAAACACATACTTTGCTCTCCTCAGGGTTTTCTGTCCTTTGGGATCTTCGGTTTGGACAGACACCTCATCATCCTCCCCTTTAAGAAGAGGTGAGCCGAGGCCTCTGCACACACACTCCTGAGGTATCTGTGGTTGAGATTTGTGTGTGTGTATATGTGTGTGTGTGTGTGTGTGTGTCAGGTTGCTCAGCCTGTGGTACGGCAGGGACGTGGAGGACTTGAGTCCCTCCGTCGTCCCAGAAGAGGTCAGACTCACCTGCACGCAGTTCGTCCGCTACCACAAAGACCAGTGCGTCCAAGACCTGGTCCACACGCGCAGGTACGGAGACAGCGTCTGTCCAGTCTTGTCCGGCTGTCCTCCCAGCACGCCTGTCTCCCGCCAAACTCTGACGGCCTAACACACTTTTTTCTGCCCTCTGGCGTCCAAACTGAGGCTGTGGTGTGAAATGCTTTTCTGTCGGAATGGTTTGTTGTCTCTGCAACTAAAACTCTTTGCGGTGCTTTTCCGTGCTACCCTCCTCCGCTAACGCTAACTATTCCCCCTCTTCTTTCCTCCCCCCCTCCCCCTCTTTTTTTTTTCTCCCTCCTCACCCAACATACCCTGGTCTGCTGCCCGGTCCCTCCCTCCCTCTCCCCCCTTCATTCTTCTCCCCCCTCTCTTTCTTTCCTCCTCTCTTCCACCCCCTAGTGGCTCTGGGGAGAGCGTGAGCGCTTCGACCGGTGAATCCTTCCTCTGATAATGCTAGGTCCACAGGAAAGCGGGAAGAGGAGGACGGGGAGGAGGACGGGGCGGCTGGACGGAGTCGC
>OMPJ01011082.1:10620-22228 GCA_900312935.1 Carapus acus
GACCTCTACTCCCGCCCCCCCTGCCCTCGCCTCGTCTCTACGGGACGACTGCGGGGACACCACGGCATCCAAACCCACCTTATGGAGGAGCACTTCAGGCATGATCCACAGAATCTTCTTCAGATTCGCCATCCTCACGATAAAGTCCAGACTGAGCCCCGAACGCACCTCACCCACACTGACCAGGACCAGGACCAAGACCCAAATCCAGACCCAGCCAATCCGCACCACCCCAGAGCCCAGAATGGACCCGGGCTGACCCGGGATGCCTTTACGGGCAGCAGCCTGGTGGACTGGCTGCTGGAACACGGCCTGTGCTCGGGCCGACGGGAGGCCGAAGCATATGGCGTCTGCCTCCACCAGGGCGGCGTACTGGAGCACCTCACGGGTCGGCACGGGTTCAGGGATGATCCCAACACGTTGTACCGCTTCGCACCTGACTGGATCGGATGGGGAGCGGAAGAAGGGACTGAGAAAAACGAGCAAGTGGGTGGAGACGGGAACTTCTAAAAAAATACCTGGGCATATTTTATAACCTCTCAGGTTTGGTATTAGGTGTTTATTCTTCGGCACATTCACAGACAAACCAAATAGCCCCCCCAAAAATAACAAGACAATCTGCCAAGATGGCAGCCGCCACAAATTGTGGCCACTTCTTTTTTTTCACCTTTCTCCTCTGCTGCATGCCCGTGTTGTTGTCGCAGATTTGTTTGTAAAATTCGAAGTCTGCCAGAGCTCCGCGGCGCTGCCTTGGCAGGGACAAATGTGTGTGTGTGTGCGCGTATCGCGTATGTGTGTGTGTCCACCTCGGGGCTCCGGATCGCTGCGGCCCTCTCCCCACAGAAGCCGATGCCAGTCGCCAGGCCGCAGCTAATGAGCTGCAGCACTGCTGACAAAGCGCCAAGCCAGCATTGTTGCACGCTCTGTTGAGTTCTTTTCCCGTGTTTTATTTTTATTTTTTTATTACAAGACACCTCTGAGACCAGCTGTGATTCTGGGAAAAAAAAAGGAAAGCGCATCTGTTGCACTGTGTGTCCCTCCACAGCGTCCGCTACACCTGAGGTGGAGTGTATCAGAGGAGCCCTCAGACTCTCGGTGAGCCTCGGTTTCTTTGCACTTGTCATCTCTCACTTTTTTTGAATATGCAAATGTGAGTGTTGGTGGTGTGTGTGTATGTGTGTGTTTGTCCTGGCGATGTGTACTGTTGGAAATAGTGAGTCGAAAATAGCACATGATGCCTTTCTACACAGATTCTAGCTTGAAAGTTCGACTGCTTCTTTCAGAAATATGAGTATGAGTATGTGTGCGTGTGTGTGTATAACATAAACACAAACCACTTAACATAAACCACTACACCAATGTAGAAATTATAAATGTGTTTGTGATGTAATGATGACCTGGATTCTGTTACTAAGTCCATCTCTTGAAACCAATCTGTATTTTCTCTAAAAAAAAAAAATGTTTAGAAATAACTACCAATTGTCATTTGAAGTAACATCGGTATATTTTCATCAGTTACAAAGTGCACGTATGATTTAAGCTCATGCAAAAGCGAAAACACACCACAATCTGAGGTCACACATCCTTATTCTACTGCCCCCTAGAGGGCGTTGTGGGAGCCCCACGTTTCATTGACAAGTCTGTGTTACTACTTCTTCCTATTTGAGCAAAGATGAGGAGTCTGCATGCGTCGTCATTCTTAAATGTGAAACACCTGCACAGGATTGATCTAATTTATATGCACCCCCCCCTCCACACACACACACACACACACACACACACACATAGTGTGCCACAGTCAGTTGACTTTTTTTTTTTTCAGTGCCAGATTCAGTACAAAACCTCATGCCATTTGTTGTGTGTGTGCCAGGAGAATAACACCAGAGCAGCATTTCTAATGTGTCAGTGTGTGTGTGTGTGTCAGCAGTAAACAGTGTATCAGTTTTGTGAGGTTGCTTGTTGACATTGAGGCAAAGTCAGTGAGAGTGAGGGGTCAAGGTGAGTGTGTGACCCCGACCACGCCGCCAATAAAGACACTGTTTGCATCCAGCTGTGCTCAACCAAGTCTCATTTTTTATCCACTTTTTAATTTTTGGGGTTACAAACACAACACACAAGGGATGCCAGGAGGCAGTTGTGGGGTTAAACCTTTATTAAAACATAAATTAGGACAAAATGTCTTTAGTATTGCATTTTAAGACAATATTTGCTGTTTCCCTCCGTACATTCTGCCGTCTGGTGGGACCTGATCTACTCCTCTTCTTCTCCCACGACACCTTTTGGTCAAAGCACAGTGAGACTGGTGCTCCTCACCAACAGCCAGAACCAGAGGAACATTCTGGAGCTCCCAACCCTGAAAACTCATAACTTAAAAACGTGTTTTTTTTCCCTCGTGAGGAACATTTTAAGACTTCTGAAAGCTGCTATTTTGAATAAACGAAGAAAAATGTGCAATCACAACAAAAGTCTTTTTGCCATGAATTCAGTAACACTGGGCGCAACAAAAAGTGCAAATTAACAGACACAAGGGAACAAAAACAGCACAGTGTGTGTGTGTATGTGTCGTTGTGAACAGGTGAGAACGATTTTGTGCCTTTTTGTAATTAAGAAAACCCAACACACCTGGTGCACCAATATCCGAGACTCAGCCAGGCTCAACACACACTACTACACACACATTAGCTGTACCTCTGTTTCCTGTGTTAAGCATTTGCTAAAGTGTTTTTTTTTTGTTTTTTTTTTAAAGACGTGGAGGTGGTGTTTTTGAACACAGAGTTTGAACAAACACTGAGTTCGGCCCTGCTGATTGATAAAAAAACAAAAAACAGAATATTAAAAAACTAAATAAAAACAAACCATTTAAGGCACCTTTTAAACAGTAGCAATTGCATACAATCAGTTCTGTCTTTGACAGTGACAGTGCATTAAAATGTCCGTCTCTAAAAATCTGAAGTTTTTGGAGGAGTCTCAGGCTCCGCCTCCGACCACACCCTGCAGAAGAAAGTGGACCTACTCAGCGACGTTCCCCGCCCCGATCCGTCTCATCGTCCTCCCCCGAATCATCGCCTCTTCCTGTCCTGCTCCACCCCGTCCTCGCCGGGTCCCTCTCCGTGTCCCTCTCCGTCCACGCCGTCCATCTTGAGGCGCCCTTTGCTGTAGCGCTTGATGAGCGCCCCCGGCAGGAGGGCCGCCAGGGCGATGGCCAGCAGCTGAGCCAGCGTGCCCCAGGTGAAGATGTCGTCCAGGGAGGAGATCTTGGAGAGGATGGAGCCCGTCCGCACGCATATGAAGTTGTACGGAATTAAGCCTGGAGAGAAAGGTGTAGACACAGGATGGAATAGTGTGTGTGTGAGCGTGTGTGTGTGTGTGTGTGCAGGTGTACCCCCTCACCTATGAAGACAGAGAAGAAGAAAATGGGCATAGGGGTGTTGAGGATGGGGCAGGTGATGTTGAGGAACCAGTTAGGGGTCATAGGGAAGAAACGGAGGAAAAGGAGGAAGAAGAACAAGCTGCTGCGGTTCTCCTCCGCCTGACCGATGGAGAGAGAGAGACAGAAAGACAGGCCGAAATCAGAGGACACACGTGGGGCAGGGGGGTAAAGGGGGACACGGGCATGCTCTGTACCTTCCTCTGCAGCAGCGCCACCTTGTCGGGGAAGAGCTGGACCACGTAGCGCTTCCCGAAGGCGGAGGAGAGCAGGAAGCAGAAGGTGGAGCCGAAGGTGCTCAGCAGGCACGCCAACACCAGGCCCTCCCACGGCCCGAAGATGGCCCCCGCCAGCATGTTCTGGAGGAGAAGGAGCGAGGAGAGAGAAGGACGTACGTACAGCGCGGACGTAGGTACAGGGTAGGGGTCGTGGAAGGCCTGAGAAGAACGAGTGTGTGTGTGTGCTCACCAGGAAAGAGGAGCCGGGGATGGCGAAGGACTGCTTGTAGAGGTAGGCGCTGCAGAACAGCAGCAGGACGTAGGCGTGATGCTCTCGCTTGTAGAACTTCAGCAGCTCGGCCAGCTCGCGCAGCTCCTCCAGGTCAGACGGGAACTTCAGCCTTTGGAGGGAAGCCAGACCGACTCTGTTAGGGACCTGGCGGACAACTCTGACCTTTGACCTCACCTCACCCACAGACACAAACACCTTTCCTCCTCCTGCTGCTCAATTTGGATTGAATATGATGCGTTCGGGTGATGTTTGGAAACTTTTCCAGTTTGTTTTTCTACTCTCTGACTGATTAACACATGCAGACACACATTTCATCTGAAAAAAATTACACATCGAAAATACAGCAATGTGTTTCTGCCTTATTTGTGTGAAACTGTGTGTTTGTATCGGTGTGTGCGTGCAAGTGGAGGGTAACATGATACACTTGATTGAGGCACAGAAATAGAAATAGCCGCCGCTGTTTGCAGACTTGAGCACTCGCTCCCCAGAACACACACACGCGAGTCCCCGCTCTCTCTCTCCCCGTCTCTGACTCGCACACACACTTACACTCTCACACAGACACACACAAAATCCCCCCTTGAAATTCAAGATGCCGCCTGCCCTGCCACCTGCTTTGACAGTCAGCAATCTCCCCTCCCATTGGCCGGTGGTGACACCGGGCGCTCCCCCATTGGTCGATTTGAGGAGACGGCGCACGTGCACGCCGGATACCTGAGAATGTACGAGTGTGTGGGAAATGTGTCATCGTGGGCACTTTTAATTTAGCTGAAGTCTCCGTGGCCAGACGAGAAGCAATCTGGCGCCGCGCACACACGCTTCGAGTCCTCACACATGATGGAGTAAGATGTTAGGCTGCAAACTGTAAATCCATCATCCTCAATTATCCTCCTATTGTGTCTGAGGGATCAGCTGAGCAGCAAATCAGTCCAGTGTAAACAAGAATGCTCATGCAACAAGCTGAGCACACACACTCAGCCTAACACACACACTCAGCCTTTAACATGCACCGAAACCATTTTGTTTTCTTGCTAACATACAGGCTAAACACCAGCATTCCTAATTGTGGCAAACATCATCTGAACTCTGTCCATTTTACAGCCTTCTGCACACACCAAAGAAAATCAAAGTTGGCATCTCGGGGTGCCAAATTTCAGATGGACCTCCTCTGCAGCCCAGGAGAAGCATCAAAAACAATCCGCAGCTCATTAGCATACAGCAGACGCCCACACACACACCAGCTCTGTCCAATACAATTGTCATGAAGCGGCAGTAGAACTGTGCTTCGACATCCTCTGGGGTCTGATTATTATCCAGAAAATGCTTTTTTTCACTCATTAAATTCAGTTTTCTGGCACATTGAATGTTCTTAAACAGTTGCTAAGCTCACCAGGCTCCATTTAAAAAAATGGAGGCCTAAACATGACTCAATCTCCTGTCATTGGCTGACCTTTAATTCAATACACACTAACACACTCACAGGTATGACTGTGTGCAGGGGCTTCTCACACACACACCTACGTCACCCCTGTAGGGACACTCGTGCTTCACCGATTGGTGGAGTGACTGTGATGATGTGTGTGATATCACTTTACAAACTTCCCCCACAAACACACGCAGATAGGAAGAAATCCAGGCCAGCTGGTGTCTGACTCGATGATATTCTATCATCCCGCAACGGCCTGAAACTCCACCGCCTGGCACATCACTAAATGCCACACACACACACACACACACACACACACACACACACAGACAGAGGAATATGCACAGACAACCGCACGTCGTGACACTTAAGCGCACTGAGGAATACACACTCCTCGTTTTGAGGAGTGAAATGATACGTTCAAATTCTGCGTGGTGAGAGTTGATGGGTGAGGATGATGAGAGGAAGAGCGGCAGGATGACGCATTCATGGCACACCTGACAAAACAGATTTATGCATAATTGTGTGTGTGGATGATTTTTTATGGAATCTTTTGAGCAATGAATGGTTCGTGTCCCACTTTGTGTTCAGTGATTTGGGCTTAATGGAGCTGAAACTGCAACTTTTCAGAAATCTAAAGCCAATTTAAGATATAAGTAGATACATGTAGATATGTATGTAGATATATATGTATATATATTAAGATATATGTAGAGTCAAACATTATAAAATGTAATTATTCTTCATGATTTAACTGTCAATCATATTGGGTTAAATTCCTGTTTGCACCTATTCAGGAACACGGGAATCTCCCATGATGCACCTGTTTATTTTCATTTTTAAGACCTGAAATTCCGAGAGCACACACACATACAGACACAGAGATTAAAATTAAAATTATCTATAGACAGACAGATAGATAGATAGATGCATTTTTATCAACTGTCCCACATTCTCTCCAAACATTCACAGATTCTAGGTCTTTGGGAGTACGGACGGAAACATTTAGAAAATCATGTCCCAACTTGTATCTTTTCCCTACCTGAGTCGTTGCCCTGCCTGGTACTCCACCTGCGGACCCGGTTCGAGGTGCTCCTGGCCCGGCTCGAGGTCCTCCGAGCCCGGCTCGAGGTGCTCCGGACCCGGCCCGAGGTGCTCCGGGCCCGGGGGCAGGTAGGCGGCCAGCAGGTAGAGGTAGAAGGTCGCCGCCGCCACGGTGGCTCCCAGAGCGGCTAAGGAGCGCATAGCGTGGCCGGGGAGAGGTGCCTGTTTCCGGCGAGGTTTGCCGGCGGCTCCGCCCTCACTTGCAGCCCGGTGGCGGACGGGTAGTAACAAGTCCGAGAAAACTTTTCAAACAGGCATAAAACCAAATAAAAAGCGTCAGAGTTTCCTCTTGCTTCGCCTTTCTGATCGCGGTTCAATCCGACCCGCGCACGCCGAGCACGGGTGTTGCGTCTGCGGGGCTGAGCGCTGTGAGCGCCGGCTGGCGGGGTGACGGGGGCTCGGGGCGCGGGGCTCGGATCACATGGACACCGGAGACCAACAACCGCCGCCTGCACGCTGATGGGGAAGCTGCGGGCAATGTTGGCATTTATGTGGGGTGTCACATGGCAGCGGTGCCCAGTCACTTCACATAACTTTCATTTCATTCACCGTCATGTGGACGGATAGATTGCATGAGATCATCAAAGTTTAAAAAAAACAAACAAAAATATTTTTCACGCCAACGATTTAATCTGGGGTATTTCCTGCATGTTGCAGTAACGCATCTTGGCCACTAGAGGTCAACCTGCGTCAAGCGAGGGATAGACTTCACACGTTTTTCTTTTTTTGGTACACAAATGACATTACACAAAGCAAGAATATCATCATGGAGACAACAGTGGTCATGCTGCAGCCATCACCACCATCATCATCCTCTCCATCATCCTCCCGGTGTCTAAATATAAACGTGCAGACGCACAAATCAAGAAGCATTCTGCTCCGTCCGAGCCACAAATCAAAACGCTGCCCTGCCATCATGAAAGGAAGCATGTCAACAGACCAACGCAGAGGAAAGCTAAAAATAACTTTGTTTTGATGCATTCTAAGGACCGTCACGGTGAAAATACCCGGGATGACTGTATATATAACCGCATTTTTCTGGATTCTTCCTCCTTCCCATCACAGCAGGACCCATGTTGGCGAATCAGTTTCTTTAAATCAAGATGAGGAAGGAACTCTTCATTGCTGGTCAACGTCCCAGCAGGTTTTCTGAGGTGTTTCTCCTCGCTGCCTTGCTGCAGTGCCATTCTCCTGCAAAATAAAAGTAGAGCGTTTCTCTATAAATAGCCGCAAACAGGGAGCCGAAGCGATACTACAATGGTCTCTGCCTCTCTTGGCCCTTCAGGATTACGGCCTACTTTTGAAAAAATAAAAAAACAAAAACAAAACCCCAAACACCCTAAAGAAGACAAACAGGTTGTGATAAGGTATTTGGGATGTTTGGGGATGATGGAGTACGGAGGGCCAGAGGTGGCGTTTCTTGCAGATGTTAAATTCTGCGCAACAGAAGCAGCTGGCAGGAATCCAAAGCCTGCTGAGGATAAATAGCCCGTCGCTGCTGATAATTTGTTTGTTTTTCGGGAAAGGTTGTGTAATTCTTGCATCACACACTCTTGACTGGGGCCAAGTATCGAGTTTTAGTAAGGAGGAGATGCATCATCGCAGCGGACATCACAATAACACGAAATATCTTCAGATTTCTCTAAAAAGCAGCTCTGAGGCAATAGATAAAATGTTTTTTGTCTTGTTTTGTATTTTTTTCTGTTATTTTTTTGTTTTATTTTTGGTTTGTGAGTCTTTTTCCAACAATATTTTTTATGAATGTCCCTCAGCAGAGACTCCCGCTGTCTAGCTCTTTCCGTCTCATCTCCAAATGCGCCCGTAGCGTAACAATGATGAACAGATGAGCAAATTGGTGTCTCGGGACTGGAGTAAAGTCAATTTCTGTCTCGTCACACTAACTCAGGCAAACGACTGCCGCTGTGCGTCTCGGCCGCAGACGCGCATTAAGCGTATGAGCGGCGACAGCTGCGCCACAAACTGCGCTTTGAGGAGGAGTCGGACCCGGCGGGGATGGTTCAGATCGACTTATCATGGAATAGAATGGGCAAAAACTTGTGTTTAGTGGAGTGAAACTGAAACGAGGAGGCTCAGGACAGAAGGTCGAAGGGCCTCACCGAGCAGACGCGTCGCTCCAGAATCTCAGTGCGCGTCGAGCTGCTATTGGTGAGGTTCACCCAAAGGTCGGTCGGGCTCTGTTTGGGAAACATGGTCCTTCAAAACGTGTAGTGTACAGACACACACACACGCCCGCACGAACAGATTCACTCCTCACCAGCTGTCGGTGTGTCCATCATATTTGGGAGGAGCAGTTGTAGCGCCTGCGTCTCGTCGATGACTGAGAGAGAGAGAGAGAGAGATTCAACTTGTAGTGCTTCATGCGTTTTGTGGCTATGCAGAGTGTGTATCCCACCTGGATCATCATTCGTCATCACATCATCCGCCAGAAGGCCGACCGCCAGGGCGGAGATCAGGAGAACCATCAGGGTTCTCATCTTCTGCAGAGATGTCACAGAGCGGTAAGAATGAGATCCTCCAGCTTTAGAACACGGAAATTGTTGTTATTATCAATCGATTAATCGCATCGCGTCTCCTTCGTCTCACCTCCAGGAGTCCGGTGCCGCTTTTTCCCAGCCGCCGTCCGTCAGTGTGCCGCAGTTGTGGTTCAGTTTCGCTTTACACGTTGGAGAGAGGAGTTATGTGTGAGTTTGTGTGTGTGTGTGCCCATGTCCAAAGCACACAGACAGCCAAGCAGGTTTGTTCAGCCCATTCCTTGCGAGCTTTCCGTTCACATCCGGGAATCCGAAGTGGGTCACCGAGACGTTCTTTGGCTCTGTCCCCAACATTTACTCCGATTTTCTTGCCCGTTGCGTCACACCCACTTGATATGCGTGTTTTCAAAGAAGTTAACACACACGCAGACACATTGGACCTCACACAAACCAGCCACACTGAAGGAAGATGACACACACACACACACACACACACACAATGGTGATTATTACCATCATATTTGTTGAATATACTTACAATGAGCAGTGTGTGTGTGTGTGTGTGTGTGTGTGTGCTCTTAAACACAGGCACTATTAATGACTCCTACCTAGTATCTAATGCAGGCTTGTCCACATTCCTGCCTGTCGCCATGCTAACAATTCCCGAATTAGACTTGCCTCAAATTCCACATCAAGTCAGATTATTCAAATGAAGTAAGCAGAAATGATATCATAACAGTTGCACGGAAATCATGAATTTCAAGTAATTAGCATTCACTGTTGTGCTTCGTTCTCTCACCTGACTTTGCAACCTGTCCACCAGGGGGCTCCCTTGAGCCCCTCAGCTCAGCCTGGCACTATTGATACTCTTCTATTATTAATACTTCTGTGCAAATTTAAAAGGACGAATTTTTGTTATAACACACCCTCATTTCAAACTGTGAAAAATCGCTACACATCTTGTTGTCATCAAATTAAACCAAATGACTTTAAAAACCCACAGGAGGATTTCCACTTTGGTCCCAGTGTACTATTATGAAATAAAACCATCAACAGCCAAAGTCACTTTTAAGACATTTATTCCAGAATGACAATTCCTTACCTCCAAACTATGGCGGATGCAGGCTGTAAGGGTTTTTATCCTCTCCTCAAAAAACTACCACAACACCAAAGACATGAAATGTACGACTATTTAGCCAGAATTTGGAAGTAATTGGCTGCTGTATCTTCCTAATCCAGAAATTTCAACTACATTTTTGGGAGTTTAGTAGAGATCTAATCTCACACCTACGCAAAAGTGTGTGAATCTTACTGTGAAAGCGGTTCACCACGTCTACGTCCATATCCACTCACTGAACATTAGCTGATAAATGTCGCTACTCTAGGTTTCCTCATCAACACTGAGAGGATTTCCGCCCTATTGGACTAACCGGCCTACCGCTCGGGCTGTCCTACATTTACTCTGCAGCCGATCAATTCAGCCGACCAGACGTTTGGCTTATTAAATAATGATAGCGAAAGTAGCCGAGAGAGATGGGAGCATCATTAGCGGATGAATGGTAATTTCCCTTTTCTCCTCTGTCGTTCAAAGGAGTGAAAGCAAATGAGCCCAGAGAGAAGGAGCCTCCACAGAGGGGGGGAGAAGAGACGGAGACAGAGACGGAGACGGACGGGGGGACTGAACTGTGCGGAGAGACGGCGTGGAACAAAGAGAGAAAAGAGGAAAATGTCCGACGTTTATCTTGTTTATCTGTCGAGTTGGAAGCTGCCGCAGTAACACACACGGGTGGTGAAGTTGTGCAACGAACTACACAACAGAACCCGAATAAGAGGAGTGGTTAGCCGAGTCGCTAACCAAAGGCTAATCGCTCACTAATCTAGACTGGACGGGACCTTCTGCGTGTCCCTCGCCTCACGGCGGTCTCCTGGAGGGGACGAGGAGGGGGTCAACACGGCAAAACCAACATTTCATCCTCACGTTATTTGCATTGAGATTACTGTGTTTATGGCTACAAAGTTCAAGCTAACAGTCTGAGGGCACTTAGGCACGTAGTTCAACTTCAGAGACAATGTGGGAGAGACGACGCAAAAGTGGGACAGAGGCGGGTCAGTCAACGAAAGAGGACCAGGCCGAGATCAGGGCTAGCTTTAGCTTTAGTGTTAGTGTAAGCTCTGGCGCTAACCCATCCCGGTGTGAGAGAAGCTACATTTCGCTGCTGGGTTCCTTTGACCGCGTCGCTATTGCAACGGCAGCCCTTGGTGGGACGATCCGCCGAAGACGACTCGCGCAACAGGTGACGCGTCCACACACACACACACACGCCTGACTCAGAAACACGCATCGCCGATAAATCTCCTTCGTCAGCACTGTGGGATGGTGGCGCTCAAGCAGCTGGCGGTGAGAACGGCTCACATGGCTGGACGTGATTTATCTGCGCCTCTGCTGGGGCGGCTAAATTGTCCCTAAATTGTCTCCATATGTGTGTGGACAGGGGCGGGAGAGGAAGTAGAGGTGTGTGTGTGTGTGTGTGCATGCGTGTGTGTGTAAAGGTTCGGGGGGGACCGAGGGGGTTGTTTTTCCAAGTCAGCGGAACACAGAGAACATTGAAACCAGCCTGCATACACACACACTCTCTCACGGGAGGATGC
>OMPJ01011085.1:0-11190 GCA_900312935.1 Carapus acus
GGAGGGGGAGGAGGTCCTCCCCAGCCCCTACCTGGACCGGCCCGTGCTGGACAAGCTGACCGAGGAGGGGTGCACCAGCTGGGGACTCACCTTCGCCCTGGGCAGCATGCAGGGGTGGAGGGCCAACATGGAGGACTTCCACAACTGCGTCCCCCAGCTGGGGGGACAGCTGGGGGACTGGAGCTTCTTCGCCGTGTTCGACGGGCACGCTGGGAGCGCGGTGGCGCAACATTGCTCCCAGCACCTCCTGGGACACGTCCTGGCCACAGGTGAGACGCGGAAATGGTCCCGTCAGCGATAAGGTGTTGACGTTGACCCGGGTTAGAAGTTGGACTTGATAGTGGCGGGAAAGGAGGTTAGAGATGGTGGACGTTGCCGCTTTTTTCGTCCTAGAAATGTCTGATAGGAATGTCCGGCCTTGGTCAAAGTCATACCTATACCGTAGTGTGTGATATTTTGGGATGTCTGGGTTTCGGTGTCCCAGCTGATGTGTCACACCGTGTTGCGTTTGTGAACCAGGTGCTCTGGGACCGGACGAGGACCCCGAGAAGGTGAAGCGAGGCATCATCGAGGGCTTCCTGCAGACGGACAAGCACCTCCACGCGGTGGCCCGGCGAGAGGGCTGGGAGCGGGGGGGCACCACGGTGGTGGCCACGCTCATCTCGCCGTACTACATCTACTTCGCCAACTGCGGCGACTCCAGAGCCATGCTGTGCCGCTCGGGCCAGGTCTGCTTCTCCACCGAGGACCACAAACCCTACAGTCCTCTGGAGAAGGAGCGGATTGAGAGCGCGGGGGGGACCGTGTCCATCCAGAGGATCAACGGCTCCCTGGCCGTGTCCCGCGCCCTCGGGGACTTCAGCTACAAGGGGGCGGAGAACCGCTCGCCCAGCCAGCAGATGGTGTCTCCCGAGCCGGAGGTGTGCGTGGTGGAACGCTCGCCGGCCGACGAGTTCCTGGTCCTGGCTTGCGACGGCGTTTGGGACACCATCTCCAACGAGGAGCTGTGCGCCTTCATCCACAGCCGCCTACGGGTCTGCACAGACCTGAGGGACGTGTGCGCCCAGGTCATCGATCTCTGTCTCTACAAGGTCAGAACCTCAAGGTCACCGCCTCCAACTTCCAACACGACACCCGATTGTATAATTCCATAGGGTGTCAAACCAAGCCTGAATGCATTTTTTTGAGGAAAGAAACAGGAACACGTTCGGAAAACTCAACATTATATGATATTTATTTGGTTTCTGAGAGGATCAGCTAGACTCTCTTGGCTAGACGGATACCAAACTGGTGGAAATGTGGGTTTCCGCCAGTGGAGTGTGTTCACACCGCTCCCCTCCCACGTTCGCAGAAACACCCGGGAGGCTTCTGGCTTTGTTCTGTCTCGAGAATAACACAAAGTGGAACAAGTGGATACTGTTCCTTTGTTTCATCATGAACGTGTTTGTCCTGGCAGCCGCAGAGTGAGAGTCAGCGCCGGTTTATTAATATAAGTCTAATTAGGTCGACGCCTTGGGATGGAGCCATTAGGTGTGGGCTGTTGTCGCCATTTTGATCGGAGGTGGTGGGATGCAGACCAGAAGCAAGACGCGTTAGTCACAGACGTGAACCGTCGACGTGTGTGTGCGTGTGTGTGTGTGGGGAGAGTTGGGTGGAGGAGATGTGGCGGCAGCCTGGATTTTCTGGGTTGCCGGTGGCAGTAGCAGGAGACGTCCTTAAAATAGACAGAGAGGTGGGAGGACAGGTCGGTCCGGCCACCGAGCTCAACTCGTCCTCATCAAGTTGTCCCTCGTGGGGACAGATTGATGGCACCTTTGTTAGATGCTCTGTTACGTCACCTCCCCTGTTATGTCATCAACTCCCATGAGGACCAGCAGAGTTTAACCTTGGGATACTTCTATCACTACTACTATTGCCACTACTTAAACCACTACCACCACTACCATTACCAGTACCACTACCACCACTACTACTACTACCACCACTATTTTTACCACTACCTCTTCCAGTGCAACCACTACTATCTCCGCCACCACCACCACTACTGCTATTACTATCACCACCATTAGTACTACCACCAAGACTATAACCACTACTTCTACCATTACTACCACTACTACTACTTCGACTGTTATTACCACCACTGCTACTACCACTACTACCACCAATAGTACTACTACCACTACTACTACTATCACCACTGTTATTACCACTACGTCTACCACTGCTACTACTACTATTACCACTACTACTAATACTACTACTACTACCACCTCTACTTCTACCATTATTACCAGTACTACCACAACTACAACTACCACCACTTTTACAACCACCATTGTTATTACTACCACTACTACCACCAATAGCACTTCTAACACTACAACTAATACAACCACTACTTCTTCTACAACCACTACTACTACTACCACTATACCACCATTACCACCATTTCTATTGCTACCACTACCACTACCATTACTACTACTATTACTTTCACCACCACTACTACTTTTACTACCACCACTTTTTCTACAACCACCACCACTTCTAATGTGACCACCACTACTACCACTACCACTACCACCAGTTCTACCACTACTACTACCACCACCACCACTACTACCACTACTAGTACCACTATCACCACCGCTAGCACCACCACTAACACAACCACTACTACCTCTACTCCTGCTATTATCACCACCACAACCTCTAGCACAGTTGCTGCCACTTCTGCTACCACTACCACTACTTCCATCACCCTCACCTTGTCTGAAATTGACTTGATGGGCTCTTATTGTTATTCTACTTCAAATCTTTTCCATCTCCTCTCGTCTCACTTCTCCCATCTGAGGTCATTGTGTTTGAGAAAAGTTTGGTCAAATTGTATCATTGAATGTGTCAGCGTACATAGCGGCGACTCCCACACTTGTAGCCCGGGTTACGCCTCCCCACACAGTCAGATGTCCCTCACACATCAGTGCTCCGTGTGCTGAGCCCTGCGGCCTGACCACACAGGCTCGGCCCGTCACATCCATCATGTCATGCGCTTATGTAACACGGCCTCACTTTAGCCTCGAGCGCTGACCTGAAAACGTCAGGGCACTGTTCACACTCTGCTTCTTTCATCCTGCGTCACCACATCAGGGGTACAAACAATCTGTTGCTACCACTCTGCCCAAATTTCAATGCTGTGCTCCCTGACATTTCATCAGCCTGTGTCGCTCCTCTCTTTTCCACAGGGAAGCCTGGATAACATCAGCATCATCCTGCTGTGCTTCCCTGGAGCCCCCCAGCTGTCAGCGGAGGCACTACACCAGGAGGCTGAGTTGGAGGACCTGCTGGAGTCGAAGGTGGCAGGTGAGGAGGCCAGCAAAGGAATCAGGGGTCCCATAATTTGGACACACACACATCTAGAGAGTCATAATTAAAACTCGTTGTTAATCGGGGTGTGATCTAAACACCAAATTTAAGAGATAGGCGACAAAATGGAGGTTACCCAAGCTTGGTTGCCTGCTTAAAGTGTCTGAAATCGCAGGTTTTGTGTTCCACTTGCTTTCCTCGCCAACGCGTCTGTGCAATAAATAACACTTATTGTGAGCCAAGGCTTCACACCGCTGGTAATTCCTCGTGCTTCTGTCGCGCTGCAGAGATTTACGAGGAGCTGTGTGCCAGGGGGGAGGAGCCGGACCTGCTGTCCGTCCTCACAGTCCTCGCCTCCTCCGTTATCCCTGGCCTGCCTCCAGGTGGCGGCATACAGAGCAAGTAAGTAAGACATGCCAGCAGCGGGTGTGGCGCCGAGCGTGCTAGCGTGGCGCAATGACGTTGCGTACATCTCTATTGCAGGAGGAATTGCATCATCTCTGCCTACTACCAGCAGCGAGACACACACAAGCCCACAGTACCTAATGTGAGCGCACAACGCAACACACACTCACGCCCTCTGGTCACGGCTCTTGTGCGATCGAGCTTAATGTGCTCATCATAATCTGCCCTCTTCATTCCAGGCGCTGGGAGGCTCCTGAGAAGCTCTGCGGGACTCTGGGAGGACTGTAAATAAACGTGAATACTTAAATGTGCAATTTCACCAAAAATGCAGATGAACAGACTGCCTCCCTCCACGCCAGTAAGCAACAACAAACACAATGCAAAAACTAATTGTAACAAAGCTGGAAAGTCTATATTTCTACCAGAAGGATATTTTGTAAAAAATAACCCAACAAACCTCTTGCCTTGCAAGCAATGTCATTACTATTATTATTGTTCTTATTCTCATGACTATTAGAAACATTGATAGTTGTGTTATTGTCCATGACGGTACTGTTGAGAGAGATATTTTGATTGGACCCGGATCCAGGTTGTTATGAATTTGGGCATGTACTTAAAGGTAGTGTTTTAAGATCAATGTATACAGTATTTGGAATGCACGAATGTTTTGAGATTCGGGAATGACCAACAAGTAGAGTAAAATTGCGTTTAAATGACAGCTTAGTCAATCTCATGTGATGCCTACAATTAAGAATGCACTTCGCATGATTCGTCCATGACAGGCGGAATTTTCTAAGATTTAAGGATGCACTTTGACCTCTCAGACGGGACGACCAATCATACCTTTTCCTTCAGAATTGGGTGTGAATTGCGTTATTATGAATGTCATACGGTCGTTTATAGTTGTTGCATTATATGAGATTCAAAGAAACTCCCCCAGACTCTCAACTGTAAACAAATACTACGTGTGCTTGTACACTGTACATATGTACATCAGAGTCTCTACTAGTGGTGAAATGTATTTTTCCCTTCCGAGTTGGACGGTGCGTCATGTGCTGCCTTACGTACAGTATGTCTTGACATGGTGGAGTGAGTCAGATTTAACACGTTTGTGTCGACTTTGGGTGGTTTAATCAGCGTTGTCGCTGTGTCGTCGCATATATTTCATTGAGTAGTCGCTGGATGTGTGAGTGCTACAAATACCTGTTTTGAAGTCGTCCTTGTTTCCAACCTGAATAAAGATTATTTGGTGGACAGCAGTATTTTCACAGTAACTGCAAAGAACAATGAGTGATGCTGATTGATGAGGTGCACCTCAGGGCCGACCTGAAAAAGTCTATTTTGCTCAGGTGCAATATTCTGCAAGGAACAATGGACTGAAGAGAATAAATTGACTTGGCTGGACTCGATCGATGTGCCGACATTTCCATTGGTCTTTCAAACAAGGTTAAACGCATTCTTGTTGAACGAAAGCCACAGTTTTGTCCATCTCAAGCTCGCATTCTGACAAGGCTCCTGAGCCCAGACGGTCTGCATTGAGTGAGGATCTCTTTGCATATAAAGGATCTCCTCCAGTCAGCCGAGGCACAGGCACACAAGAGTCCTCATCTGGCCCTCCACACCCAGAAAGTGATGCTATGGCTGCCTCCACAACCCTCGTGGAGCACGAAAGCTCTCCTCCAAAGGTCCTTCTGTGATTAGATGCGGTCTATTCTAAACCCAGGACCTCGCTTTCAATGATTGCTTTGAATTTAAATGACACGTTGATGAAACGGGAACGGCTCCTTGCAAGCAATCAATGAATTAAGATTTCCATCCGAGCCAGCAGGCCGCTGCCCCACTTGGGGGTCACGAAACCACAAAGCAGGTCTGATGTGTATCTACCGAGTATTCCAAGGAGGGACATTTTTTTGGAGGTTTATTCGTAAATTTTGTCCACTGGCAGCGTAGGGGACCTGAGAGCGAGGACGCAGGCCGGACAGTGTAATCAGCACCACGCTCCAAACACTCCTTCACCGCTTCCTCTGGGTGATTGCTCCCTCATACGCCAATCACTTGAGGACATCAGACCCTCTCCAGCCCAGCGGACTGGAGATTTTAAGCACATGTCACGCTCCAGGGACCAGATGCGTTTGTTAAATTTAGGGCTGGGGCTCTGCTGTTTGCTGCAGAGATTACAAATATTCTGGAGAAAATGGCCTCTGCCACTGTTGGACCACCTTTCATACCATCAGAGATCTCAAAACTAGAGATGTCCTATTGGCATAAAAATGTAAAATCAGTATCGGATTTTTGGGCTTTAAAACTGATAAAAATAAAGTAATGCTTGCGTTACACTGAAATAGTGCCTATGCGCTCCTGAAGCGTTTACCGGTGCACATATCGGTATCGGCCTATATCGGTATCGGTGAATTGAGAGTTGGACAATATCGGCATATCGGATATCGGCAAAAAAGCCAATGTCGGACATCCCTACTCAAAACAGATGAGCGATTCTTGGGAAATTCACAAGAAATTCACAAGAAATGATTTATTTATGACTTAGTGACAAGTTGGCATTGTAACTTTGGAGGCAATTCCTTCAAGTTGTCTACCATCAGTTTGCAACATTGCTATGACGCTAACCAGTGAAGTGCGATGAAGTTCACGGCTGATGAGGTACCGACTTCATCACAATCAGATTTACAAACATTTGAACCCTACAGAGTAGCTTATTCACCATTTGATAGGCAGTAGTTAACGGGTTATGTTTAAAAATAACTAAATTGTGCAAATGACTGGATAAATACTGTATGGCTATTTAATGATTTTTTTCATTTTCAATATTTTTCTCTCCGTGATGACAAGTGAGGCACGACCTCTTCTGCCTCACCTGTCTGCATGTCACCAATACTAACAGATCATAGATATTTTTTTAACTGCAATTTACAAGCTCTACGAACCTTATGTACTTACTAGTATGTGTTGTTGGTATTGGATAGTGAAATGTACTGGAAGTGGGTGACACCGACTCCCACAGCGCAGCCTCCTCACGCATCGCTACCTATCTACGCTGGTCTCCTGCAGCCGATTATTCATGATGGCCAAGGCTCCCACGCCTGCGGAGAATCCGTTCTGGTGGCCGTAGCTCTGCCGCGGCCCCTGGTGAGCCGTTTCGCTCAGCTGCTTCTGCAGCAGGGCCAGACACACCTTGTTGGAGGCGGTGAACTCGTTGACGGAGATCAGCTCGCCCGACATCCTCCGGCCCAGGTAAACCCCGTCGGCGGCGGCGGCGCCTCCCGCCTCCGTCTCGCTGTTGCACACCGTTTCCACCGAGCCTCGGTAGCAGTGCCGCCCGGCCGGGCGGTGCGAGGACACGGGCTGCACCGTGTTGCACCTGAAGCGCTTCCGCCTGAGGCGAGCGTTGGGGCGGATCCGGTTCAGGCTCTTCTTGTAGAAGCAGGGGCAGCACATCCACCAGCAGGTCCTCGGAGAGCAGGAACAAGGGCCGTCCTGCCTGGAACACACCAGCTTCCTCAGGATCCAGTTGAGAGTTTGTTTGATGATGATGGAGATGACGTTAAAAAGCGAGTAGATGCAGCACACACCCATGAGGATGAAGAGGCAGTTCCCGAGGCGGTACGCGTCCTGAGACTCGTACCGCTGCTTCTGACTGCTCACCAAGTCCCCGAAGCCGATGGTGCTGAAAGCCACGAAGCAAAAATAGAGCGAGTCCACGTAGCTCCAGTTCTCCATGGAGCTGTACAAGGTGGAGGCGCTGCAGGCCACCAGGATGGAGGCCAAGCCGAGGATCAGCATCACGTAGTACACGGACGGCTTCCAGCCCTCCAAGCTGTCCTCCTCGTCGCCGGCCGGACGCCGCCTGCCCGTGGCCGCGTCCTCACCGGCGCACCTCAGCCGGCGCTCGTGGCACCAGCGCATGATGTAGGCCAGCATGGTGATGATCCTCTCCAGGAAGAGGTTGAAGAAGAGGATGGTGGCAGCACAGCCAATGAGGCCGTAGAAGATCAGGAAGATCTTCCCGGAGATGGTCGCCGGTGTGGTCATACCGAAGCCTCGGGAAGAGACGGGGAGACAGAAAAACCTCAATAATAACGAAGAGTAACGTTCAGGAGGAGAATTCCAAAAAGGAAGAGGCTTACCGATGGTTGAAACCACTGTGCCCACAAAGTAGAAAGCTCCAGGAAAGTCCCAGCGGGGCCTTAGCGTGTCCACCCTGATCCCGGCCCCGTTCGCCTCCTCGTACTGCCTCAGCAGGGTGTGCAGGGCGCCCGGCCGGACCCTGTATCTCTGCGTGAAGTTGTGCAGCCGCTGCCTCCAGACGCGGCGGGCGCGGAGCTCGAAGGGATGCTCCAGAGCCGAGAAGATGGCCGCCCCGGACAGCAGGTAGAGCAGGATGAGTCCGGCCAGCAGGAAGAAACGAGCGTTGTCCTCATTTATGGGAGCTCTGAGGGAGCCGCAGCAACCGGCCGCAGCTTTCCTCTGAGCCATGACCGCGGCTGATGCACACACACACACACACACAGACACACACTCACACAAGTGTGGTGGTTCTGTTAATGCTGCCAATCACTCATGGTTGCATGCACCACCTGCCACTCAAGCCACACACCAGTTGCTAAAATGCACACACACACACAAGTGTGCACACATGGCTGATAAGTGAATTCTGAAAAGGAAAAAAGTCGACAAAGTGAATACAATAACAATCTGCTGTAGCCTCTGAAACTGTAAACTGCACCATGACAAAAATATGACACTAATCGAATAGTTAAAATATAAATTTCTATCTTCTCACACAAAGCCTCGGACATGGTAAGTTAAGTTAGTGAGGGAGAGGCACCTGGCTCTGTGGAGAGGAGGGAGGCTTCGCTCTGCTGGTCTCACAGGTCCAGTCCAGACGCTGTTTGAGGCTCTGTGATGTTTTTGCCTTTCATCGCACTGACATCACCGCCATTCTCCTCCCTCTCTCTCCCTCTCCCCCTCCTCCTCCAGGGCACTCTGCTTTAAGCACGCCTTGATTGTGCTGTTGGCCCGCGTCTTCTTGGATATTCAGCCATTTACAAAACTGTGGAACTACAAGAAATAATGGTTAATGACCTTGTAGCCACCAGTGAATGATTCACTGACAAATGTTGGCTGTTTTTTGGAGGTCATGTGTGCTGTGATAAATACCAAGTGCTGGATGTGTCTTCATCTGTCTGCATCACAAAGTCATACACACACACACTCCTAAAATAAGAATGAATGAATGAATGAATGAATGAATGAATGAATAAATAAATAAATAGATAAATAGATAAATAGATAAATAGATAAATGTCCTATACAACAGTTTGAAGAAATGTTGAAAGAAAAATCTCAACAGTACAGTGGTACAAATCTTAAAGCGTACGCAAATCCAAATGTAATTGTCACATTTCGTATACCTGTTAGTTTTGAACTCGCCACCGCTTGGCCACGCTTCCTAACTCTAATTGGTGTATTTAGCTGTCAATCACATAAATTGAGCACTGTGATTGGTTAGAGTTAGGTGAGGACCTCCCTCTGTCCACACCCAGCAACAACGAGGTTTACCTAGATTGCCTCGTTTTTTGGCGCGTGCTTGTGACGTCACGAGCAGTCAGTCGAAAGCGATAAAAAATAATTATGGAACATTATCCGATAGAAAAGAAGTGAGGGAGTCGAGCGACCGTGAATTTCACCGCAGCTGTCTGGTCTGATGGTCAGGTGGTGAAGATGCAAGGAGATAGGTGGACATTTTTGGTGGTTGTTATCTTTTGACCAGATGCAGCAACGTTTTGTCCTCAAGAGGGGTGAAGACAACGCTGCAGAGAGGCTAGCATGGGTGGAGAAGAGTGTCAGGGTTGGAGACAAGGTCAAAGAGACAACACTGAGATGGTTGGACACATAGCATGCCGTAAGTGGAGCTACCAGGAAGGAAATGACGATAGAATCCGCCGAGAAATTGTATTCATATCAGTGATTGTGCGACTAAACGTACAGAAATGGACACAAAACATGTCTCTGTGCATTTTGTAGCTGCTGCAGAGTGCGTGGGAGGCTTTGCTGAAGCTGGGCTCAGGCCCCCTGTGCACTGGAGGCTTTAATCTTGGCTGGATCTGTGGGGTCAGGAGGTCAGAGGGGTTCTTCACCCGTGTCTGCAGGCAGGTGTGCAGGACAGAGACAAACAGAATCAGCCCAGATATCAGCACACTCTGGTGAGTCTTTATACTGTGTCTGACTCCATTCGGATGAAATCCCTTCAGTCTTTTTAATTGTATTTAACATTCCAGCCTTAGGGAGTCTCATGTTTCACAAACGCAGTCCTCTTTGTCAAAATTCATAATGAGAATGTATCATTCAAAGGACATTAAAGCATCAATACATTGAGACACTAATAAGTCCAAGTAACATATTTTTTGATGCATCCTCTCATCGAAAAGTGAAAGCATTGCCTGTTGCGTTCTAATGTCAGTTGGATGTACAAGGTTGGTCAGTGTTACCAAAACCAGGAGTTCCTGTTTCACTCACACAACTTTCAACACAGTGGCACAGTAGCAATTTGCAAATATCCGTTCCAGCTTTAAGTTTGAATTCTTCCTGGGAAATAAAACAATAGTCAGCCACAACGCGACCACCTAGTATCTGTCCACCAGGCAGAGATATTGAAAAGATCTCACATCTGGAAATATTTTGCAAAACTGATCAGCTGTGAAACTTCATAAGGACAATCCTGTTAGATAGTTTCTATCAGACGAAGAAATACCAGCGCCATGGATTCTGAAGTTTTAAGTGATGTTTTTTTTAACTTGTTCTCAGAGATACATGACTTAACCTGGATAGAACCTCAAATATTTGTGGATTTGTGAAGCACATTTGTGACATCCAGTTGCCAAGCATCATTTACATATGATGAGTGTGTGTGTGTGAGAGAGAGAGAAAGAGAGAGCGGGGCGGGAGGAAGGGAGGGAGAGAGAGAGAGAGATGTTAAAAGGAAGGGGTGACCTTTCGACAGTTCTGTCCTGGATCCGACAGAGAGGAGGCTGTCTTGGGGCTCACGCACCTTCGTCATGGGCAGCAGCAGTGTGGTGGAGAACATCTACCTGCTCGTCATCGTCACGCTCCTCAGCGTGGCTCAAAATGGTGAGCCAATATTTACATTTTTGCAACCTCAACTTATGGGTTAAATACACTCCTATTTTTCTTCAAACCAAAAGTTAAAATCTCTAATGTGTAAGAAACAGCGTCACACCTGACGGGAGTAAATGGCCACAGTGACAATGTGTGTACCATCTTTGTGTGTGAAGCTTTCTTCGCTCACAAGGTCGAGAGAACAGGAAAGTGCATCAAAAGCCATCCAGCTGCTTTTGAGCGAGTTTCAACTGCAAGGTGAGTCTTTGCCTTCATCTGCTCCTC
>OMPJ01011088.1:0-12351 GCA_900312935.1 Carapus acus
ACTGACTGTCTGTCCATCCGCCACCGGCATCACTCCAGCTGAGTCGTTTGCAGCATTGTGTGTGTTTTCAGTAATTATTGAGCCCATTGAACTGAAAAGTCAATGCGGCGTAGGCAACTACACCAACAAGCAAATCCCAGGAGAACATGATAACAATCGCAGAAAACAACAACAACAAAACATATAGAATGCCCCCTCCACTCCCTGCATGGCTCAGCCAGGTGAGTGTGTTTTGGTGAGACAGCGTCAGAACGAGGCCAGTGTGTGAGATGGATGTGGATTCGCTCCGCCTGTGGTGAAATGTGGGGAACACGGCGGTTCATTGGGTCATTAAGCCGATGATGACGGAGCTTTGTGCGCATGACGCTCGAAGGTGAGTCACAGTGGTTGGCGATGAGCGTTAATGGGGAAGTTTTTACACAAGCCGGCTTTGAAATACTGGGTTGAGAAAGAGGGGGAGAAAAAAAAAAAAGGAAATCCGACGCATCCTTATTTGGGTCAGCCAATGGAGAGGTACTGGCAGAGAATGAGATGATTGGCCTGTCTTGAGAGTTCTGAACGCTGGCTGACCGCTGCCTGCGTGCGCTGTGGATTCGATGTCGTTTCCGGCCTCCGGTTCCCCATGGCGTGGGCGAGCAGACACAGTGGATGTCACAGTGGCGGCTGATACTTGAGATTATGTCTATATTTAATCCTAAAATCTCGCTGCAATTGTGCTGCGCATCTGCTGCTGCGTCGGCTTTGCTGCGTGCTTATCAGCACCGGTGTCGCTTAAAAGTCAAAGCGTAGCAGAGGGACAATATTTACAAGGTGGAGCCTGTGATGGAGGCAAAGCAGAGGCATACTGTTAGATTTGATAAAAACAACTGATGTTTCTAGTTGTTTGTCCATATCTGCGACAGTGCCATGCCTCATATTGTAACTGGGATGTTTTCCATGTACCCACAATGCAGCAGACTCAGTCACAGGACGGGAAGTTCCGTCTGTGTCCTACTTAATGTCGTATATCGAGTTAAAATGGGTGGTGGGGGGAGATTTCTTGTGTTCTGTTGCATGTGGAGTTAAACAGCTGATTTGCCTGTCACTCACTCATTTTCTCCTTTGCCAAAATATTGTGGGAATGGAGGCGTAAACCTGCCCACGGCCTCATGGGAGATCTGGTGAGCCGCACGTGTGGATCTCCTCCGCCAACATCAATCTTCACTCATGCCTCATCTGTTGAGACCTGTGGCTCGGCTCATCATGCGCACGCACACTCACTCGCTTCTCCCTCTCTCTCTCTCTCTCTCTCTCTCTCTCTCTCTTTGCAAGTCAAAGCTGCGCTCGGGAGCGGGAACTCATCCGGCTTGAGAATCCCGCAAAGTCATCGAGTCCATCATATTATTATTGATGGTGCTGTCTGGCCCAGAATGTAAACCAGCGTTGCTCAACACAGAAACAATCATCGCCCAGTAACAAATGTAGAAATCATCCATCAGTCTTGTCGTGGCCTCAGAAATATTTGGGGCCTCGGGAAACCTTTTAGTTACACGCAGCTTTTATTTTCATAATCTGGATAACAGAAAAGGTCGCTCGTACCCTGATTTATATGATTTTTGGCAGGTTTATAAATCAGAGTGGACCTGGCTCCCTCACAGCTTGTTTTTGCAGTCCTGTGGTTTCTGGACAGCCTCAGTTAGTGGCCAAATACCTCAAACCTAAAAAAAAAAAAAAATGTCTGATTGGCCAATTACAGACCTCTGAATCATTCTGGTCCCACAGAGCGATTATGGAAATGTCTCAGAGTGCTCGCCATCGATTATCTGTCTTTTGCCCGCGCTCTTGTGATAAGCAGGCAGTCTCCTGTAAGCCAGTGAGCAGCGCTCGGCTCAATGTCACACAGGAGGGCGCGCGCGCACACACACATACGCACACTGGAGAAAGGCATTTGGCGGCCTGTGAGCCAGCGGGAGCAGGAAAGCAAAGTTCTAAGTAGATGCGATGGGGCACGCGGCCCCTGGCACGCCTCAGCACGCGGCTCCTCCCGGCTCCCCGGCGAGGGCTGCAGGCAGGACTGGCGCGCGGCCGCTTATCAGCTGGCTGGCGTGGACAGCGTAGGCTTAGTCTCCATAATCTGCCCGCCGCCTTCGCTACGCTGCTCCTACGCTCCTACTCCCCCTATTTCTGTCCCTCCTCACGCCAGAGGCCCTTGCAGAGGCCCGAACGTCTCCGTCTCGGCCGTCACGGTGCTCTTCCCGCCCGCCGTCTTTATTTCACCGTGGCGTGCCTGTGTTTTCATTTTACATAATCGGTCACGGCACATAGGAAGGTCAGGGTCCTCTACCCTCCCTCACTCTCCGCGGTGAAATATGATGTTTTCCTACACAGGAATGTGTACTAAGCACTTCCAGATGCTCTCATTAAATGCTGTTTTTATTCCCTGGCCGCCGTATTATATATATTTGTAATGTACGCCGCGGCCTTTTGGTGTGTTGGATGAAATGTCTATTCTCATCTCGTGGCGGCATAATATTTAATAAGGCGTGTCTCAGTCTGAGTCGTTTTTGGTGATTTAAAGGCGATGCCGGAGCCTCGGCGGGCGGGTCACCGCTAAGTGGGAGCCGTGAAGGTCCATTTCACTCCTGACTACACCCAGCAACATGATGACGCTGCATAACTGAGGCACTCTCGCTCTCTGTCTCACTCTCTCTCTCTCTGTCTCTCTCCCTCTCTCCCCCTCCCCCCGCCTCACAGAGTGGGAATGGGAGATGATGGAGGATAAAGGGCCTCGTGTAGCCGACTACTTTGTGGTCGCCGGCCTGACCGACTCGTCCAAGCCTTTGGAGGACGATGTCCACTTGGAGGACGCCGGCCCGAGGTCGGCCGCCAAGCCCAAAGCCCCAATCACCGACGTGGCGGTGGTGATCCGCTCCCTGGGGGAGGAGGTGCCGCCGGGCTTCACCTGCGTGGAGAGCACCCCTTCCGGTTTGTCGGCGGAGCTGAACGGCGCCTCCCTCAGGGGGCCGCAGATCTTCCTGTGCTTCAGGCGAGGCAGAGATAAGCCGCCACTGACAGATCTCGGGTAAGCGGTAATCCTTCGTCTAATCGCTCCACTGTCTAATCTGCTGCGTCCAACAGTTTGACATCCTTTGGCCGTTTGTATGAGGGGCTCACACACACACACACACACACACACACTGGAATGATTTACTGTATTTTGCGGCCATAAGGCGCACAGCATTATAAGGCGCAGTATCAACAAACGGGTCTATTTTTATACGTAAGGCACACCGGGTTAAAAGGTGCAAGATAAAACGTGTATAAAGCAAGACAAAACAGTCAGGTAGGTCGAGCTTTACTCGACACATTCACAGTAACTCAGAATATACTTTAGTTGGAACAAGTACAGAAAAATACAGTCATGTTTTGAATCATTCGCCTTCCACAAATCCATCGAATTCCTAATCTGCGGTTTCTGAGTTTAATAGTTGGGTGATTTTGGCATCAAGCATGCTGAGTTCCTTCTCGTTACTATACGTGTCAGTCTTGTGGCTATTACTGATTCTGACTTTTGTGAAAGCACGGACCACAGTTAGCACAAATAAATTAGCCCAGGCAGTTATATTACGATGGAGCTCAGTACGTGCTAAAGGAGGTTGGAGTAAGGGCACTACTTACTGTTCTCACTTTGGTTTATCAGCCGGCGATAGTGGACACCCGAAGTTAGTTTGGTGTTGAAACAATGCTATACTCCAACAGTTGGTTACAATTGGACTGTGGTATGGATTAGAAATTTTGGTGAATTTTCGTGAAAAACAGTTGGCTTGATGTCTAATTACAGTAAGGTAACATTTACTAAAAGTTGGATGGTGGTTGCTTGTCAGCCAGACCTCCTATAATTAGCTATCTAACATAGTCTAACCTTGCAACCAATATAAGACCAACTTTAGTGCAACGTCCCTGTGTCAGCTGGGAATGGGTCAACAGTCAATCAAGTGGAGCGGCCTTGCAGTTTACCAAAGTCGCACTAAAACATTTTGACAGATTTTTGAGGGCAGTGTACCACATGAAATTGGTTTGAGGTCAGCAAGCACGTCAACAATTCATACAGAAGGTGCATTGCATCGTAAGGCGCAATGCCGGTTTTGAGAAAATTGAAGAATTTTAAGTTCACCTAGTAGTGCGAAACATCCACTAGTTTGGAAAGACTCATGTGGTCTTTGGGACCGTTTTAACCCCCCCGACCTCCTCCGTGCTTCAGGATCCTGTACGAGTGGAAGGAGAAGCTGAAGCCGGGCTGCCACATTGTGCAGACCACGCCCTCCGGCCGCCCCGCCAACATTAGCGGCTCGTCCTCGCAGCGCATCTACATCACCTACCGCCGCGCCCCACACAGCCAGCCGCACACCTCGCTGGCCGTCACCGATGTCTGCGTCATCGTGCCGGGCAAAGGGGAGACGCCCCCACACACCTTCTGCAAGGTGGACCGGAACCTCAACAGCAGCATGGTGGGTGAGAGTTCTAAGGACGCCAGTCGCCCTCTGTCGTTCACTGACTTGGACCTGTCTCCTGTTCCAGTGGGGGTCCTCGGTGTACCTGTGTTACAAGAAGTCTTTAGCCAAAGCAAACACGCTGGCGTACAAAGCAGGTAAATAAAACAACGTGGGGTGGGTTAGCGCAGTGGGTTGTGTTGTGGTGACGACCTGGTGCGATTGCTGTCCACGTGGTGGTCCTCAGGGCTGCTGTGCCGCTACCCGGAGGAAGACTACGAGTCCTTCCCGCTGCCCGAGTCGGTGCCCATGTTCTGCCTGCCCATGGGGGCGACCATCGAGTGCTGGCCCGCACACACCAAACACTCCCTGCCCGTCTTCTCCACCTTCGTACTGACCGCAGCCTCTGGAGAAAAGGTGAAATTGATGTGTTTTTGGCTTTGTTTAAATTGTTGTATAGTGCTTTTCCATTAGCGACAAATGTGCCTGGTGTGGACATTTTAAAACATTTGGAAGGAATCGGACGGGCCAAGTTATGTTCTAACCATTAATCAGACTCTGACGTTTGGCAACATCCTCAGTGGGATTGTTAGATGACTCTTACTTCATGAAACTGTCTCTCTCTCTCTCTCTCTCTCTCTCTCTCTCTCTCTCTCCCTCGGTCTCTCTTTGTCTCTCTCCCTCTGTGTCTCCCTCTCCCTGTGTGTTGTCTGTCTGCCCTTTGATGCTGAACTGTTGGGGTATTTCTAAAAATACCAAAAAGTTATTGACTTCCATGTTGACCGGAATCAAAAATAGTCTTTTGGCTGAGTCAAGAATACTGAAAAGTTCCCTCAAGCCACTGCAGCACATAAACTTATGTATTTTAGATGCTCATCTTTTCAATAATGGATATACCACGGCTCACTGCCCCCCCCGCCAAGCCATCCCATATTCTCCGTTTATCTCGAAGGAGAGGATTCGCGTCAGACTCGGCCCACTCCATTTTCCCCCCCTGTAAGCCATCTGGCTTGGCTTGGCGTGGTAACTGTGTGCGTCTCCTCTCTCGCTCTGCTCTCAGGTTTACGGAGCAGCCATCCAGTTTTACGAGCTGTACCCCGAGGAGAAGCTGACGGAGCGGCAGCGCTCCCAGCTGGGCCTGCCCGCCTCCCATCCGGGTGCAGCCGGCGACAGGAGTGTTTACAGCAACAAGAGCGTCTGCCTGCTCTCCCACTGGCCCTTCTTCCAGTCTTTTCAGAGCTTCCTCACTTTCCTCTACCGATACTCCATCTCCAGCCCACACGCCTTGCCTCTAGAGAAGTGAGCCTGTATTTCTACTTTTTTCTCTGTTTTTTTGAGCTCTCAAACAATCAGTAGCGATTAATAGCAAGAGAATTGTCATTAATCGCGATTAATTGCAAAGCTACACAGTGTGTTCACAATTATTTAGGATGTCAAGACAAGATTCAAGTCCAGGTTTAGCACAGTAAATCAGTTCATACCAGAACTTTTTTTATTAACATTTTATCATTTTGTTGTTGATTTTGTATTCAAGATTGATTCGTTCAAAGCAACCGCAACGCCGGCAGACCCACCTCATGTTTACTTCAAAAACAGAGCTTTCTATTCCATTTCATGTGTGTGCCAGCAGCAAACTACTGGTGTGCAGAAGGGACAAAATAGTACACGCCTCAGTCGCAATTGAGGTCAGACTATTATGGCACTGCGGTTGATGTGATCACGCTGACAGTCTTGATTTTTATTTGTGGCTTGGTTTGGTTGGAGTCAAACCTTTTCTTCTCCTAATCAGCTTTGTTTTCTTTCATGTCCCTCCTTTTGTAGACACATCTCTCACTTCATGCACAACGTGCCGTTCCCCTCCATCCAGAGGCCGCGCATCCTTGTGCAGGTCAGCGCCGGTTTTGTAATCTCCCCCTAGTGGCTTTTTGTTTATGTACAGTTTCTGGTCTTATGCCTGCCGATGCTGACCTCTCACCCCCGACCTCTGTGTTTGTCGCAGCTCTCTCCGTATGACAGCCTGATCCTGAGCCAGCCCGTGTCCTCTCCTCTGCCTCTCAGGTAGGACCACCGAAATAAGACACAATGACACGTCCGCTGCCTGCGGGAAAACTGAATTATTTCTATTTTGTTGTTTTTTGTCACGTTAGTGGAGGAAGTCTGTCCACGCTGCTGCTGAATCTGGGCCCGAAGAACGCGGCTACGCTGCTGGTCCTGGCGGTGACCGAGCACAAAATCCTGGTCCACTCCCTCCGCCCGGCCGTCCTCACCAGCGTGACGGAGGCCCTAGTTTCTGTGAGCGCCTTCTCCTTTTTTTCCCCACCGATCTGCAGGAGAAACTCGCCTTCGTCCTGAGACAAATGTCGTCCACCGACTTGCGTCCCTCCTGTCTCCTCTCAGATGATCTTTCCTTTCCACTGGCCGTGCCCGTACATCCCCCTGTGCCCGCTGGCCCTGGCCGACGTGCTGAGCGCCCCCTGTCCCTTTATCGTCGGCGTGGACTCCCGGTACTTTGACCTCTACGTGCCCCCGGCCGACATCAGCTGCGTGGACCTGGACACCAACACCATCTCACAGTAGGTCCACGAGACAACGCTCTCATATCTGCAGAGGGGGTTTTTGAGGAGGGGGACGAAGGGGGGGGCGTTCCACCCAACGTTGTCCTCGTCCGTCCACCCGAGTCTGTTATGTAACGAGAGAGTCTGAGAATGTGAACTATTCCTCCTGCATACAGAAACGGAACGCTTGGGCATTCACTGGTCTCCCACATGAATGCGAGCGATATTTTTGCGGGGAGATTAAGCTGTCAGAGCTGGTGTCAGCCAGTCTCCCCGCTTCCCCTTTTTTTCGTTCTATTTTGTTTTCTCTTGTCTCCCTTTGCGATGCTTTCTCTGCGTCCTCCCGTGTACTAATGAGAAACATTTGCTTTCAGGAAAGAGGAAAAGAAGGCTTTAACGTGGAAGATCCTGCCCAGGAGGGCCTGCAAGCATCTTCTGAACACCCTGAGCAGCCTCTACCAGCAGCTGGTGGAGGGTGAGTTGATGTTGTTGTGTCATTTTATAGCAGAGATGAATAATTGATCAGGGCGACTACAGCCTGCTGACTCGGCGTTTGTGGTGGGTTTTACAGGAAAACCCGTGTGTTTACACTCCCGCTTATATAATGTATCAATTTACAGCTGGAGCCGCATCCCGGAAAGGGAAAGATATCGTCGACAGAATCTCTTTCACTGTGCCGGAATTATTTTGGCTTGACATGTGACATGCTGGCAATGAGATTTAAGATTCAAACAGCCTCTCCGTGGACTTTCTCCCCGTCCCTCTCAGGTGGGCAGCTGAGCCGCGACTACGCGCAGATGGAGCACGCGGTTACGGACGGCGAGCTGGAAGGGGGGAAGAGCCTCCACACGCTGGAGCTGGAGATCCAGGAGGCCTTCCTGCGCTTCATGGCCACCATTCTGCGAGGCTACCGCCCCTACCTGCTGCCCATCACCCAGGCACCCTCCGAGAAGACCACGGACGCCACGTCCCTCTTCGACCTCCAAGGTACGAGGGAGACGGGGGGGTTGTTCTGATTTAGGGCCCACGTTCCCGAGCGAGTTTGCCTTCGTCTTGCCGGGCCTTTAATCACGCCCGCGTCAACCTTGGCGCCTCCTCCCTAAACTGCGGCTGTGAGTCGAATTTTTTGGATGGCCAGTCAGGACGACTGATGATTAACGGCCACGAGTAGCTGCGCGCTCACTGTCACGCTCACCTTTGTTTACCTCCCTTGACCTCCTGCCTGTGTGTGTCTGTTCGCCGTCACACTTTGTGTTTGTTCCCCCCGCAGGTTTCCTAAAGAGCCGCGACCGCTCGCACCAAAGGTTCTACTCGCTGATGACCAAGACGCAGATGTTCAGCCGATTCATCGAGGAGTGCTCCTTCGTCAGCGACAAAGACGCCAGTCTGGCTTTTTTTGACGAGTGCGTCGATAAGGTGAGGCTTTGCCATCGATCCGCCGCGCTCGTCTGTCGCTGCAATTTCCCCTGCAGCAAACGTCCAGGAGGATAAACGCAAACAGCGATAAACTTGTATTAGCGAAGCGTAGCGTATTGTCCTGCTCTGCATTCACTCTGCCTCTTTGTCTACTCTTTTCTTCCCTTTGTCCTCCATTTCTGCCTCCGTCAGCTCTTCAACTCTGGAGGAAAGGTAAGGCGCCAATGCTCTATTTTGGGAGGAAAGATTTTGTCAAGTTGTGGCAACACACCTGAATTAGACATATTTTCTGACAGCAATACAACACGCTCGTAAACACTCGCAGACGTTGTCGGAAAAGTCGCTCCAGCGTCTCAACGTTAGATTTCCATGTCGTTTGTTTTCTCTCGGGAGGATTTGACAGCCTGTGTGCACAACCTGCCCACGGATGTTTTGCACCGAGTCGCAAAAGAAACTCATGTCATCCCATCTCTCTACACCCCCCCGCCCCGCCTCCACGCCTGTGCTAGCAAACTTGTGTAAACAGGAAGCGTCATCGACGTGAACATCCATTGAACCGTTGACATCCCGGATGAACGGTCATTGTGGTTATTATGGAGAAGTGGAACCACTGATTCACTCGCTGCGGTTCCTGCTGATGTGGGCAGTCAGAGTGTGATTGAGAAAGACAAGTCGGGCTTCAGAGGAGGGTTGGAGGGGCGGCGGGGAGTTGGAGGAACACGCATCCGTTGATCAGTCGCCTCTGGTAGGGCTGAATCACCCACTGGGTGAAGTGGTGCAAATGTTGTAACATGGAAGCGAGAAGTCAGTTTTTGTAAGAAATATATGAAAGTGAAAGGCTCCAATTACCCAACCAGCTCATAATGCCCATCATCATCCACAGGAGAACTTGACTCTTGACTGAGGTCTAGGACAGATACAGAAAGAAGGCAAGAGAGAGAGGGAGGGAAGGAGAGAGGGAAGGGACAAAAGAGCCAAAGCCAAACAGAGGTCAGTGTCTCTCTGACGGTAACCACTCAGACAGATTTTCACTCTCCGCCGGAGCCAGACAGGAAGAGAGCAAACGCCAACAAGTGAGCGCGCTGACCTGGTAACTGCTGAGTGAAAACGAGGGACAGAGCGAGGGAGAGAGAAGAGAAAAGAAATGAGTGCTTGTCTGGAAACAGACCCAGATTCAGTGCGGGAGAGAGAGAGGGAGAGGGAGAGAAAAAGACTTAGAAGAAGGTCCTCAGGCAGAATGGGGGATGAATGGAGGAGGAAGAGGAGGAGGAGGAGAGGGCTGCACACAGACGAGGGAGGTTTGATCCTAGAGTGCGAGGAAAGACAAAAAAAGACACTGTGTATAACCACAACGTACCAGTAGAAAACCGCAACGAGGAGGAGACGACTCAATTCTGTGCTGCCGTGGTAAAAGCTGAGGAGGGGGTAGAGGGTGTGTGTGAGTGTGTGTGGGGCAGGGGGTGTTGCTGCACCTAGGGGGTTGGTCAATCTTGAGCCAAAGCGACTCTGGCAGCCTCGAACAAACGGCGACTCTGGTGCCAAGGCGGCTCAGCGTATCGCCACCCCCACGTCCATTTTGTTCAGGTCTGCCGGGACAAATTCGTGCTCAGGATCCAGCCCCCACTCCATCCCCTCCCCCCTCATCACGCCCACGGCCTTTCCAAAAATTGAGCCGAGCGCGGACGCGGGGCACATCGCTGACGCACGCCGACTCATTAACGTCAATGGCTTGACCCCGCTGACCTCCACAACTCAGCTAATGCCGACACGACAGATCAGCCACAAGTGTGTTTGTGTGTCTGTTGTTGCGGTGCTCGGCAGATGGACGGAGAGAGAGCGGAGGACAATAGACTGATCGAGCTGGACGAGTCCCACTGCAGCGAGCACACAGTCTACATCAACCCTCCCGAGCTGCCCCCTCTCCCCCAGGGAGAGGAGCATCCTCTGCGCTATAGGTATCAGTGTCGCCTCTGTTACACACACACACGCATACACACCGAGACAAGGACATTCAATCTGGTCCTGAAAAAGAAATGTGGTAGGCAAAGGATGCGTTTGTTGTTTCTGAAATACAGAGGCAAGATATGTTTTTTTGCTTCAAATATTCTCATTTTTCCTACAGTATACTGACAGAAACCAAAAATGGGACATAAATGTACAGTATACGTCTAAATATACAGTAAATACATGGTTTCTATGTGAGGCTTGACTGATTTACACATCTCAGGAAATCCTTACTGTTTGAAGTCTTCTCATCCGTTACCTTTCCTATTTGGCCACAGGCTTCGTCCATGTTTGCAGTTTGTCCCCATCTATGAATATATTTGACCTCCCCTTGGACATTATTCCTTTGATGGAAATGAATTTGATTGTGTCTACCTCTCCATAGCTACTCCGGCTTCCCCGTGCTGGACTCGGAGCTCCTGGAGCCGCTGGAGGGCTCCAACCCTGCTTCAACAGGCATGGCATCGCACCACAGCAGCCCAGGCAGCCCGACGGCCATCTTCAGACGCTCCAAACAGGTGCGGAGGAGCAAGTAGTCTCCTTTAATCTGCTATTTTGATGAAATTGTGGAATTGAAAACATCAGCAGAGTTAACTGACCCAACTGACCCAGAGGATCTCAGAGTAATGGGAAAATGCCGTGATCGCCGTCAGAAAAGCAAATAAGTTAACGTAACATCTCACGGACCATGTTGTATCTCTGTTTTTTCAGGAGATGAAATCGTCCCAGAGGATGTCCAAAACGCAGGCGTCTGTGCCTCAGATGTGGTCAAAGTGTCTCCTGCGTCACTGCTACGGCCTCTGGTTCATCTGCCTGCCAGCTTTTGTGGCCAGCTGCCACTCCAAAGTGAGAGCGCTGAGGACGGCCCACGACGTGCTGCGAAGGATGCAGGAGAAGAAGCTGCAGGCCCCCGACGAGGTAGGAGAGAGAATCCACCATCTTATCTTATCTCATCTTATCTTATCTTATCTAAACTTATCTTATCTTATCTTATCCTCTGGCAAATGCAGTCTTGTGTCACTGAGAAGGCCACTCTGAGTTTTAGTACACTTAGCATAACGTCAACAAATATCTCCGGAAGAATTCTCGTCCCTGTTTTCACCTGTTGTGCAATTGAGAGGAGCAACAGATTTTTTAAAGACAGCCAGAAGACACACGTGGCACATGAGAGAAAAGTAGGACAGAGGGACAAGGACACGTCACTTTGAGTCCAGTTACAATTCGAATTGGTTTTCCAGCCAAATGTTGCGTTTGCTTTCATTCTCTCCTCCTCCCATAAAATCAGCAACTGTGTCCGTGGTGAAACATGATGGTCTTTTGTTGCCCAGGGAACATTCTGGAATGTTAGTTAGCAGCATGTCTCCCCTCTCAGGTGTGTTATCGTGTGCTGCTCCAGCTGTGTGGTCAGTACAGCCAGCCGGTCCTGGCCGTCAGAGTTCTGTTTGAGATGAAGAAAGCCGGACTTCAACCAAACGCCATCACATACGGATACTACAACAAGGTGTGTGTGTGTGTGTTTTTGTGTATTTTGTATGTGTTTGTGTGTGTGTGTGCAGGATCGGTGGTTTCGATTTTGTATTCACTGACTTCACGTTCCTCTCACCAGGCGGTACTGGAGAGCACCTGGCCCTCCACCACCAGGGGGGGCTACTTCTTATGGGGCAAACTCAGGAACGTGGTGCTCGGTGTGGTGCAGTTCAAGCAAGCTGGGAAGAAACAGCAGCAGCCACTCCGAGATGCTCATCTCTCAGGCAAGGCCGCTCGCCGTGCAAACCGCTGTGTGTTATGGGATGTGCTTTATTATCTTCATACTCTTTGGCGCGGGCTCGCTGGCTGCGTGACCTTGACGTCGTGCCCGTCGCGCTTGTTTACAAGCTTAGTTGTCTCGCTAGCGCCCCGTGACCGGC
>OMPJ01011090.1:0-10419 GCA_900312935.1 Carapus acus
ACCCTGGGGCAGGCCTCCCTGTTTATTACCTCCCCGTAATGCAAACATAAGGCTCCCCTGCTAGTAAACACATGTTGATGGAAGAAACAGCTTGCACAGCTGGGAAGCCAAGCTAGGTTAGTGTGAGTGAGCACATGGGTAAATGAACGACTGCCTGTGAAAGTGTGTGTGTGTGAGCACATGTGTCGCTTCCGTCCACAAAGACATGTGCGCTTGTTGTGTAGGGTCGGCGTGACTGTTTTCGTGCGTATGTTGTTGTGAAATTGGAGCGAGTAAACATCAGATCTGAGTACGATCAGACCAAAAAGTGTGCCAGCAGTGTGTTTGCGTGTGTGTGTAAGTGTGTGTTGAGGAGGTTGTGGGGGGTTGCAAGCGTGAGGCCATCACAGCTTGAGTGATGGTGAGGACTTGTGTGTGTGTGTGTGAGCAGTAAAACCGTGGGGTGCGTACGCCATTTGTGCTCTGCTAATAAAATCAACCTCCATTGTCCCGAAAGTCTGTCGCCAGGCGGGACGTGTCCATTGAAATGTATGACGTCCTTCGGCTCGCGCAGATGGACACTCAAGACCAGGGACCAGGCGTTCTGCCTAAGTCTGAGCCAGCGGTCTTAATTATGCTGGCCTCTGTGGCATCAAATGGAGGGCGCTGCTACTCCCCGAGCTTTACAGCCTGTGAATAATTTATCGGTGAAAAAAAAGGGGTTTTCAGCCGAGGGTTTATTAATAATAAATATGGTCTGATATTTACTAAACTGTTCACAGGGAGAAAGGGGTGACAGTGAAGATGTCGTTTGCATGGTAATTGTTCGGCGGCGATAAATAAAGCATGAAGTGAGGATATATGGAAATGGGATTCACGGGGAAATGAGAATAATTTAACAAAATATTATCCCAGTCCCAATTTGACCTCGGGTCAATTAAAAGAGAGATGCCAGCCGTGGCCGGCGCCGAGCCGCGCCTCAGATTTCAGACGCAGGCCCTCTTGCTTTTGTGTGCCACGAGGAAAGAGGGATCTAACGTTTTACTCGGAAGGGAATGTGTTCAGACTGACATACACTGTGTGTTTAGTTTGAATGAATATTAAACTGAATAAATCCAACCTCATTATCCGCCAGAGGAAAAGAAGAGTTCCTTCCCTCCTTAGGTAAACACGGTGCAGCACGAGCGAGACGTTATGGAATGCGAGTCTTGTTTTATTTCAAAACATTCCTCCGGTTTCGCAAACTATGCGTTGTTTTCATTCAAAATACAAGATGCGCGACACAGAATCGCATCTTGCCAAGGAGAAATAATCAGGTTCCATCACGCAAATGCACACACACGCACACACGCACACACAGACACGCACACACACGCACGCACGCACACACACCAATCCCGTCATGGGAATGAAACCCAATAAAATTTTATCTCTGCGGTGGAATGACTCGGAGGCGACGTCTGATCTGCGCCGGGTGTCCGTCAGCGTCGCTGCGTTTAGGTCGCCTCCGAGGTCGAAGGTTTACACCCCTGCCCGTATGAGCAACATTACACCAGCTTTTACTGTAATTGTGATATTGAATGTAGTGCTGATCTGTGTCAGCCATAACTCTCCACGCCACTACATGCTCATAACTCATACCGACATTTACCTCTGCCGGGCAGCGGCTCTCCATCTGCCCAGCGTGCAGGCAATTCAAAATTCGTCTACTCTCTCCCATTCCAATAATATGACGTCAGCCGCCATGCCGGCTCGAAATTTGCAATTAAGCATTTTCTTTTTGTGTGATTGACGACCCATTAAAGACCGACGAAAGACCCGCGGCCCGGCCCCGTATTCCATAGGACTATTTCCAGCCTGGTATCAAGTCCACGTCCTCTGCCCTAATATCAGAACATGACTCTGGCCACCCATGGATTCTGTTTTTGTCTGTAATGAAAGTCCCTCTGGGGAGGTGGTGGGAGGATTCTTTACCTCCGGGGTCAAGGGGAGGTTGAGGCTTTCTGGTTCAAGCTGTGCTTAGAAAGGAGTGTGGGTTACAGGAACGCGACGTGGAGCCCGAGGCTGCATAGGAAAAAGACGAGAGAATCTGATATGACACTGTCTCGCCCTGTGACTCTCAGGTATGGATCCGCCGGCGAGGAGGACAATCACAACCATCCACCAGATTTGAAGATCAGTTGATTCAGCCTCGCCGTGTCCTCGGCCGATAAGCGCGGCCCGAGATGTCTGAAATATTCATGCCCTGATGCGGAGCCGTTGTCCCTGGATGGGGCCTCGCCGTGTGCAACATCTGTTCCAGATGTCACACGCATTCCTGAGTGCCGGAGACACACCCCGACTCCGTCTGTGGCACTGCTGCCTGAGACGCATCGGCCCGGCGACCGACAGAGATAGCGATCTAGCCGCTCGGACAGGACTATTGAACACCTCTGCTGATCCATGCGTGCAGATTAGACGCTGCAGCCTCACTCTGAGATCTGCTTCCTCTGGCTTCTCGCTGATGAATGTGTCAATTGACTGCTGGCTCCATCAGCAAGCTCATGTTGTTTATGGTGAATATTTCACCGCTGACACCTTCTGATATAATGTGACCCGTTTTGATTACTCGATACGTTGATAATTTACACCTAAATGGGATTGCTCTTAGCTCGATAACACAGTGGTTAAAAAACATGAAAAAAAATGGTCTGGTGTATTTGTTGATGGAGCCATCACTGTGTCACCATGCGATCCTGCAAGAGGTCACGTTTACAGCCAATGTTGCCAGTGTAGTCTCACCGATAGTTGACATGCTCCATCGTGCTGTCCTGGCTGCAGTCCTCTGACAGGGGCAGCACTGTAGTCGCAGCTCCATCTTTTGCCAAGCTCGCCTCCATATCTGCTGACAATCACATGAATAGGCCACGACTGGCTGCTTGTTTTGTGCCATGATCTGTTGCCGCCCCTGCTGCTGAGAAAAATAAATAACTCCGCTCTGCACTGCTATAAATAATGGATGACTCGTCCGCTGTCACTTTTCATAGTGCATCAAGCCACGGCCGGGGCCATTATTAGGGTCTGTCCTTTTCCTGTTCCTACACATGACTCTTGATTTTGTTGTTGTTTTGGATGACTCGGCCGCATACCTTTTGGGGTCCCATACTACTGATAGTTGCTGTAGCAGAGACAGAAAGACTCTCTAAAACAAGCAACAGCTACAAAATTGTAGCAACAGCTACAAAAGCAATGTCAGGAAGTCGGCCTTGACCCACACTGGATATGTGCGAACCTTTTCAGCTGAGGTCTCATTCTTCTGCCTTTGTTTGCCAAGTCAAGATGAGGTGCTGCAGCGACTGTCAATGGGCGACCGTTCGTGATATCGAGTTCGAGTTGGAACCAATGCAGAAGTCACGACACAGCTCTGAAAAGAGAAGTCAGGACTACACCCTTGGCACAGGGGAAGAGAATGCTTACTCAAACAGACACGACACACAATATGCCCCCAACCGCCCATCCAACAGAAGAAATCATGGATTATTTACATATGCAGCTGTGCCAGAGCGAGGGAAAATGAAAGATAGACATCTGGCTGCAGGGAGAGTACGTGAGGCGGACACCGGGAAGATTTTTAGCAAACCGTCTTAGTTTTCACTTGACAGAAACCAAACAACACCCCCTATAAAACAGAACATTTACTCCTTTACAGTATTGCTTTTACTGTTGTCCTCAAACAGAGCATCGGAGGGACCTGGCCAGGCCCGAGGCAAGTGTTGTCCACTGGCAGCTCTTTGCTCCTGCCAATTCAGCCAGTCTCTCCATCTGCAGTGTAATTGCATCAAATCAAGGCCTGCAGCAAACAAACCCTGACAGATCCTCTCATTTGGGATTCACTTTAGGACAGCTGTGGTGCCATTCGAAAATGGAGGGTTATGGGGGGGAGGTGAAGACGAGGGAAGCCGGCAAGTTGGTAATCTATGCAGAGTGTCTGCGCGTCTCCGGTGACAGCGACAAGAGCGCTTGTCACGCGAGACATCGCTTCTACTTAGTCACGGCGCAGCAGGGCCATCCTTAGGACTGTAGCTCCACCAACTCTATTAATAGGTATCTACCTTTCAGGAGGTATTATGCTGAGCAGGGTGCGACAGGGAAATGTAATGGAGGGAGGCTGGTGCGAAACAGCCACCGCTCGAAAGTCTTTGGTGACACATGGCCTCTCACAACTTAGTTATCCGCTTCTAAGCGCCTCTCTCGCCCTCTGACTGTTTGCCTGTTTGGCTGGGCAGCGTGGTGTCAAGCCCGGAGTTTGTGTGAGAGGCATAACAACAGCGTGCAAGGGGGGTGGGGGATGGGGGCAAGAGAAGGAAAGGGTGGGAGAGGAGAAGGGATGAGAGAAGAGGAGAGACGTGGGATGGAGAGGAGAGGAGAGGAGAGGATGGGGGAGGAAAGGGAAGGACAGAAAAAAGAGGTGCAGAAGGATAGGAATGAATGAGAGAGAAGAGAAGAGAAGAGAAGAGAAGAGAAGAGAAGAGAAGAGAAGAGAAGAGAAGAGAAGAGAAGAGAAGAGAAGAGAAGAGAAGAGGATGAAAAGGAATGGTGAGATAAGGGGAAAAAAAGTGCAACAGATAGAGGGATGTATGGAGAAGAGAGGACTCTCAGCAAAAGAGCTTGACAGTTTGGTGGGGGATGCGAGGGGATTGCAGGAGGGAGTCCGCAGTGGGTCGAGGTTAATTTTTCATTGTGCTGCTAAATTAAAAATGGGAACGGTCATCACTTAGTTGTCACATCGTCTTTGCTACGACAGCCGAGATGCTACGGTGAGTTCGTGAGAGGTGAGAGGAGCCAGCGAGTGGACGAGGGAGAGAGGGAGGATGAAAGAGTGCTGATCCCACCAAACTCTGCGCAAAACTGCTCTGCTTAAGGGGCATTTAGTCCAAAGGCGTCGGCCGACTGAAACACTAAGTGGAAATGACATGATGTAAAATGCAACATCTGGAATGGCTTAGGAATACTTATTCAACATACCTAACCGGCCCTCCATGAATATCGCCGAGATATAAACAAAATACACCACGGTGCACTTATATTCCCGACTTAAATCTAAAAAGCCTGTAAGTTAATACCCACATGCTCTAAATCAATACCACATTCCTCTCAGCCGGAGTCGAAATATGTATCTTTAGTCTCCTGTGATTATGCTGGCCGCTGACATTTGCGGGAATCATTCAGGGATGCTTCTCCATTTTTTTTAAGCGACAGGGAAAAGCACTTCAACATGCTAGGATTTTCAAAGAACTTTGTCTTTTCAATGGAGAGGAGCCACAAAAACATCTCCAGTTGTCCCCCCTCAGCCCCCCTTTTCCTCTACCTCCGTCAATTCTGATTGCAGCAGATGTCCATGATTAGAGGGAAGGAGGACGGGAGGCGACGGACGGGCGTTCCACCTAGATCTTGAGAAAAAAATCAAATAAATAAAAAACAGGCTCAGGGATCTATGGATGAGTGCGTAGCCCACAGCTGCCTGCCGAAGGAGCGAGAGAGACACACACACAAAGATCCCCTGTGTGCGCAGGGGGCTTAAAGAGCAGCTAAGAAAGGAGGCTAAAGATCTCCTGGTGCACCTCAGCTGTCTGAAGGGTCAATAGATCCTTTCCATCTCACTAAATGAGGTGACACAACCCCCACTGCTCTGCCATAAACAGCTCAGCATCGGCCCGGTTCAAGTTGTTTTAAAAGACAACAGGCACACGCGACTCAAGATTTGAGTCGGCAGACCGTCAGTGACTGGACAACAGAGGGTTAGAATTTCCTGCTTGAGACAGAAACACAAAAAAGACAATAACAACACACACAAAAAAAGACAGAGTGAGAGGAGGATGTGCCAATGTCCGACCCTTGAAATCTCCGACCTTGTTTTGTTTGTCTTGACACATCTGGAAGTGTGCTTCCTTACGTCTCATTGCCTCATCTCCCGGCACAGGATAAGCATCTGTTAGCGTGGACATCTTGGGAGATGGAGCAGCCTAACAGATTGTGTTTGAGGATGAGGAAAGGCTTGTTTTGATTTGATGAGGAGGTTTGATTATATTCAAGACCTAGAGTATGAGATTTGCAAAGAAATAATGTTTTTAACCGGTACTGTACCGGGCTGCAGTTATGATTTCATGCTGCTTTTAGTTTTTTTTCTCCTGCTTTTTTTGCATTCTGCACCTGGTGGTTGGGCAGATTTCTTTTTCTTTTGAAAATAGAGGGCCTTTCTTTGTAACATTTAACCAACTCTAGCATTTGGCTGGTAAATGGCTGTGAATTTAGGATATGACTGTGTCCGCATATGCCGCCCATGTGAGTATGTGTGTAACTTCCAATATTTATAATGTGACAACGCTGAGAGTGAAATTTGTGTCCATTTGGGAACTGCACCCACACATATGTGGGGATCTTCAAGAGATTTGAGTATGGGAGCCTCATTTGCCAGTGAGCTGCACTAATTCAATTGCACAAAATTCCCAGAAAATTTCCCAAAAACTACTACTACTTCTGCTACCTATAGGATATACCTATTGCACTACTACCTCTATTACTACTATGTCTGTCGCCACTATTGTGACTACCGTAATACCTCCTGGGGGCAGGGGTTTTAATTATTACTCAGTATTTTCAAAATGACCAAAACTCCCTGGTTGGCAGCAATGGGATAAAAGACAAGAAAACGTGCAAAAAGGTAGTCCAGATAACATAATGTAAGAATTGTTTGTTGCAGGATGACAGCAATTGTTAGCCTGTCGGGGTTTGCTAAGTCCAGAAAAAATAGCGTTAGCCAGTCTTAATTTCGTAAATGTTACGGAGGTGGTGGAGCTCTGATGGAAATTATTAATGTAGCTAACTACACTAAGCTACTTTTTGCCCTGCTGTTGTACATGTTTGTTGTGTCACATAGTAAGGGTGTTCACACAGTAAGGGTGTAAGAGTTTCAAGGTAACTGGATGAAGTGGGAAGGCGCGAAGAAGAGGAAAATCATGTGGGATGAGAGGTGGAGCAACGGGGTCTAATAGGCTAAGCTTCACCATTAGAGCCACATATGATGCCCTCTCTGACCAACCTACATTTCTGGTAACGAGAAGACTCAGCCTGACTACAGTGTGCAGCCCTGGCAACCCTCAAACACATCCTGGTGGGTTGCAAGAGCAGTCAAACCCAAGGAAGATACACTTCACCTTCCTACCTGACATTGCAGCAACCAACTTGCGACCAGACCTACTCCTCTGGTCCAAGACCTGCCAACGGATCCTCATCGTTGCAACATACACCCAGGTCTGATCCAGCCTGAGGTGGGCCAACCTCGTGAGAGGGTGTCTAGTTATAATAGGGTGAAACATCCAATGAAGTTTGGGCACAAGACTGAGTTTGTGTTGCAGTGGTGGCTCCCTGCGATCTTGGCATAATTCCACTCCACCCATTAGTACTCCATTCAGTTGTTGTGCTGATATACTGTACTAACGGATATGTAACAACTAGTCCTGTTATGAATCTAGGTGCTAATGTGTTACAGCTCCAAACTCGACCGAGGTTAAGGTTTTGACCTGCGATGGCAAAGCAGGTCTCAAGACACAATATGTTATCATGGTCCTGATGGCATCAGTGATGGTACCTTTTGTGTGTTTCATTCCAAGTTCTCCTTGTTATGGATAAGCACCTTGGATAGGGCTTTATGCAATGCCGTTGTTTGTTGGCCTTGTTCTATGTAGCAATGACAAATAAATCCTGAGTCTAACTCTTCAAGCAGAAGCACCGAGTGCCTGCGGGGAGGTGGGGGTCTTACAAACGCAGAGCTAATTTCCCTGTGTGAGCAGATTTAAAGCGTTTAGCCTGCGCATTGTTTGGCTTTGACCGCACTGTTATGAACTCTATTATTAGTGAGTCGCTCGCCCCGGTGCAGTTGCCTTCTCTCCACTATTTCCTGCCTCCATTTTTCATCTCCATCGCGTCCCCGCTTCTTGTTTGCTGTGTACTTCCCCCAGCACTTCCACGGAAAAGGCCATGGCCCCACTATTATTAGAATTATTTGTAGAAAATATTGTGTGTGTGTGTGTGAGTGTATGTGCGTGTGTGGACGTGGGGCGTGGGGGTCTTACGTGCCCTTCCCACACCAAGACAATATGGCCCAAAACCCCTTTCAGCACACCTCAGTTGCCTCAGTGACTTCATCACATATTGCAGCAGCCCCGTTCTATGCCAAGGCTTTGGCGCCGTTATAAACCACAGCCAACGCACATGGATTATTCCATTACACAATCAGCATTTCTTGTTGAAAATGAAAGGCATTGATGTGGACCGGCGTGTTGGGATGGAGACCGAAGGTAAATATTAGTATTATTGTTCCTTGCTTTGGCAGTGACTTTCATCCTGAGTGGCTAACAAATTCTAGAACCCATTTTTGCAAAAGCAGTACAGCTTTGCACAAGAGAAATGCAGGTAAAAGCACATCGCTGAAGGGAACGAGCGTTCCAGATAATACGAGCTGTATTAAAACAGGTCGTGCTCAAATTAAGTGGACCCATGAATTACAGTGAAAAGGAACCCTTTAGAGAGGGGAGCAGATTAGTTGGCTGATAGACGATCGCTTGAAAGCTCTGCGATGTGAAGGGGTAAATTTTTGACCAGATGCAGTAAAGCTGATTTCTATCTGCTATGCCATGTCCAGAGGGCCACTGCGAGTGAGTGATTATGTGTGTGCACGAGGAGGGAAGAGACGGGGAGTGTGTGGCAGTTTATCCATGAATAGATCAAAGCCCTCTAAAGTGGTTTAATGGCAAATATTCCATCACATTGTTTATGTTGTATAACCCAATTTACCAGTCTAAATTCTCTCAGGAGGGCTCCCCGAACAGGACTTTTCTCTTTTTTGTGTGCCTTATATGACATTACTCAAATGACTGACATAAACCATGGCCAACATTTACCCCAAGCTTCCCTCTGTGCATGTCAGCCTCTGCCGCTGACCTTTTAATAAGAATTTATTAACACATCCCTACGGTACTATTCATTATAGTTGGAACATTCGCTCAAGTACCTTGGCGGAAACGAGAATTTGTGGTTCCCCTCAACCCAAACCTGCTCATTACGGTCCAAGCAAACAGCTCGTCTGGTTCATTAAGTATTTCCTGCGCCGTGTGCTCAGGGGATGGGGGAAGAAGGAGAAAGGAGCGATTGTAGGCCGGAGGCAGGGGGCAACGGGGGTAGAGGTTGAGAGAAAATATGATTGATTAGCAACTTTTGGGGCTAACGTTCTCTCTCTGCAGCCAAAATCTGAAAACTGGAACGTCCAACGTGGTATAATGACAACACAGGAAAGGGAGACATAAACACTTGGCCATGGCACGGTATGCGTGTGTGTGAGAGTGTGTGTGCTTGCTCATATTTTAACCTGTGCCATGGCCATGTTTGGTAGTGTGTACATTTCTGTATTGACGCACTGTGAGGAATGATGGGATGTATTCACCCTCCGTTTGTAAGATACATAACAGAAGCCGACTGTTCCTCAACATCTGTTGGGAACATTTCAAACAAACACAGTTGGGTCTAATCTCAAACAATGGCACACACACACGCCTGCGCTGGCGTATGCAAGTGGGCTTACTGTGAGAGCGATATGGATTACAGAGAGAAAAGCATGTTGTCCGGACGTGCCTGGTGCTAATAATCCTCCCAAAGCTTTGCTCTCCTTTATCAGATCACTTGGACATTTTTAGGTCCCGTTCTCTTCCTCTCATTAATCCCTGACAGCCTAATGAACTCTTTGTCACAACACAGGAAAAGGTCAGATTAAATCAATTCCTGGAAAAGCCAAGCCGTCCATGGTCTGCGGCATGGCAACTTTAATGGCGGCGAGAATCTGCGTCATTAGCGTGTGCGAGCCCCCTCGGCTTGCCCCTATCTGTCAGAGGCCATTAGCGGCCACATGAAAGCCTGGATGAAATCAGAGTCTCGCTGAGAGCCGTCATTATGTCGGCCGTTTGAGATTCCGCACTTGTGGCTTCCACGACGATCATGCAACAAGCCAGCCGTTTGGAACCCAGTTGGGTGTTCACACCTGTTTCTGACACTAATTAGCAAACAGAGAGCGAAAGGAGAGGACAGCTTCTGAATTCGCCGCGCTATCAAAGAGGATATTTAAATTGTCGCTACGCACCCGCTTTTATCTCCGTAATGAAACTGGCATTAGCCATTTTACTTCATCTTCTCCTACTAAGGGCGCTACCCGAGACCTCTCACGCAAGAAGATTCGCCAGAGAGATTTCACTTTTAACTTTCTGTAGCTCGCGCAAATGAAAGCTCTCTCTTGCGCTGTCCTCCTTCTGTCCTTGTGAGGCACCTATGCATGGTGAGGGAAGTCATAAACGCTTGCGTAATTTTCTCCAGGGGCGGGGGGGCCTGTGGGATAGAGAGTGTGTGTGTGTGCGA
>OMPJ01011091.1:0-11416 GCA_900312935.1 Carapus acus
CATCTTCTCAGCGGGGGGTCCTGGCAGGCTGAGTGGGAGCTTTTGTCAACAAGCGTCCCTCAGGGTGGATACCAAACAGAGCGGGTGGGCATGAGGGGAGCTCCTCGCCGCAGTAGCTACTCGCGGTGCTAACTGAGCATCCTCACCAAAATCTGAGCACCTAATTAAGGTCCATTCCTAATTACAAATGTCTGCCGCGACAGTTTGAGAATCTCCCAAGGCTGCTAGGTGTCATAGCAACGTCACTGTGCAAAAGTTACCAACGCCATTGCCTCCCCAGGTTTTGACTCAATGGTGTTCCCCAGATACACCAATAGGTGTCAGTAATGAGTCAAGGAGCCTATAAAGGTGATTTAGGCGGTAAAAAGGTGGTCAGTGTGTGACCCAAAAGCCGCAGAGAAGGGGGGCAGCTTAAAAGGATGAAGACTCAATAATTGATGAGGACGGTGTGCGACGAGCCGGAGGTGTGGGAGCATTAACAGTCGCTGCTGCTCTTCAAAAGGCGAATGGAGCAACTTGGAAAACGTGGATGTGTGTAGCGTGTGCGATGAACACGCAGAGTCAACGCGTCACTCGGTCGCAAACACACAGGCGGATTAAACACCTAAGTCCGGAGGTTGGGTGCAACAGTGGGGGGGAGTGGGGAGATCTGAGTCAGAGGTGAGAAACAAACACACACACAGACACACAGGTGTGCGCGCACACACACACACACACACATACACACTCACAAAGGAGGAGGGAGAGAAAGTGGCACGTCGGCCCAGGAGCATTTGGAGAGAAGATGAGGGCCAGTATGGAGAGACACAGCAACATCTCAGCTTCAGAGAGCTGCTGCCTGAGGAATCTTACTCATCACACACACACACACATGCACACACACACACACAAACACACAGGAGACGGCAGCAGCTTAAGGGCTTTGTCTCAGGTGTCTCGTTTCCCTTCCGGCTGCTACTTTCGCTTGGTATTCAACAGACAGAAATGCTAATGCTATATATTTGCGCACTGGCACTGGAGTCGTCTTCTATCGCCCAGGTGTTGTTTTCAAACGAGGCGAATCTCCCCGGTGAGCACGCAGACCCCCTGGGGGGCAGCCAGGCACGTGATGAAGCGACGGGAGGTGAGGGGCGTGAGTGTGAGGCGTGAGCGTGAGTGTGAGAACGCAAAGGACGGCGGCAGACGGAGACGGACCAGGCAGACGGACCTGGAGGACTATCCGTCTAGCTGTGGTTTGGTCTGTGGGAATCTTCTCCTCTACTCCTCCCGATCTGACGCTGGACGACTGTCTCAGATCCTCAAACAGCGACGGAGACGAGGATGCGCAGACGACGCGGAGACGCTCGGATAATCCGAGCTGAGATGACGTTAACGACAGCAGCCGTCATTCAGGCGGGAGCGCCTTCATTAACAGGTGTAAACATAAAAACATTTGCTGGCACACACCCACACACGCACACACACACACACGCTCTGCCTTGCTAACAAAAACAGAATAGCTGGAGGGGACAATTTGGCCTGGTGCTCAGCCAATGACGGCAGCCAGGGAGGCGGCCGGCTGTAATGGGAGCCGGGCTGCACAGCTGATGGGAGGAGGAAACAGCTCCAAGCTAAAAGAAGATATTTTAAGGCAGAATATTGCAGGAAAACACTCCCCCGAGTAGGAACACGCACGTCTTCATCTCAATAAATATCTTGATTCATCGGCGTGGGGACCGAGGGGCACATGCTGTCCTGCTTTGGACATAAATCTTGATGGAATGCGAGAGACACGCAGCACGCGAAAGCAGATCCTCAGTCGGCATCATCAGCCTGATGAGTTCACGACAGGATTCCGACGCAACACACGCGCGCGCGCTTGCACGCACCGGCGCCAAACGCGACCTTGAAACGCACCGGGGGCGAAATCGTCCATCGTCTTGACGAGAACGCGCTGGAAAGCGCCATTAATGTAATTGTCCGGCCTCGATGGATTCGAGGTTGTGTCACCGAGCGTGCTGCAAAATACCAAAAAATCACTCCGGCGTCTGCTGCGATCGCAGAGCAGAGAGGACGGGGTGCTTGTGTTGGGCTGAGAACAAAATCTTGACAGCACACACACAGACACACACACACAGAAAAGGTGTTGTGAAGCGGGTGAGGGGGGTCGTTGAATGGCTCCCCAGCCCTGTGCAGAGCTTTGTGAGGCGCCCAGGACGCTAATGGCTGCGCTCTGAATGGGCCTCCACTCTTCTGCGTGTCACCTCGGGGGAGGTGTGGAGCTGACACGTTCTCTCTCTCTCTCTCTCCACGCCGTGTCTCTCGCTCTCGCACACCCCGGATCGTTTCCGGCTCTCTCCAGACAACCTTCGTGCCACGGATTGGAGGGATTGTGCGTGTTCCGATAAATGCGTTAACGATAACGCTCCCTCCTGTCCTCCCTGCGCGGTCCTCCCCTCAAAATGTTGTCCCAGTAAACTGTCCTTGGCAACACTTTCTCTAATTTCGGAGCACAGTAGTTGGGGATAAAAAACACAACGACCACAACTGGAAACTTGCTGTGACAAACTATTAGGTGAGAGACATGTTACATGGTCTAATAGGGTGGGATCCGAAGGGTGTGTGCTGTCCCCTGCGGGCTGGACGTCCGCGTAACGAGATGTCCTGTCCCCTGGATACGGGCCAACCTGCCCGTCATGTTCCATTTCACTCGCTAATTCCATCAATATCGTTTGGAATGGGAAGACAGAGAGACAGACATGGCCGGAGGTCAGACCCCACGGGAGTGAGGGGGACGACACGCGGATGAGTAGAGTGAGAAGTGGAGGACAGGAGGGTGAGACAGACTGGGTGTGACGGGGGAGCGGATAGAGGGAAGGAGCACCCACACATTCGTCTTCCGCGGATCATCGCCCTCACCGTGCAGACAAGTTGTGATTTCAAAGAGCGTCACAGCATCGCATCTCTCTGCAAATATCATTATCACAATACCACAAAACGCACGACTGACAAAGCAATCAATGGCAGTGTTGCCATAGCAACGTGAGCCCCGGCCCCAGCGACACCACAGAGGCTTAATTGGACACGTCTGGCTGTTTGAGCTGTTCTGACAGAGGTGGCCGCGGTGCTCGGAGGTGCTGATTGAGTTGGTCGGGTGTGCCGTCATGGCTGCCGCAGCAGTGCGATGGAACAGTTTTGTTTGAAACTCGTAAAAGTGACTTTGTGGTCCGAACAGATTCCTCAAATGATACTTTGTGGTGCTCAGTCGTGGGGAACCAGTTTCCTCTGAGGAAATAAACACCTTGCAGCTTTCTCACAGGTTTGAAATTTTCGATTTCTAACCTCAACTCATTTTTGACTCATTGCAACCAAGACATGTTTGTTGGTTGACTTTCAGCAAGGTTCTGCTGCCACCAACACAATCGGAGACAACGTTGCAGTGTGGCACACTGACCTTTAGAGCCTGGGAGCGGTTAGCCAGGAGTTTCTCGATGTTCCCTGCGGAGGTCGCGACCAGTCCCCCCGCGTTGTTGAACTCCACAGTGAAGTGAGCTTTGTGGTTGTGATAAATCTGAGCAGAGGGGAGATAAGAAACAGAAGATCAGGGCCGGAAACGTCTGGTGAACGTCTTCATAAAAGGGAGGATGTCTTGCTGCTCGGACCGGGAATTGGACGCCTGGAGGGATCTCACATTAAAACCGAGGACCCAGTCTGTTTGTCTCTGACCTCTGGATGATGGGGAGTTATCTAATGTAACAGCACCTGGTATGCAAGGCATTGTCATACTTTTTTTTTCGAGAAAACGTTATTCCTGTGAGCCAGAGCACTATTTCAGAAAGTGAGTGCTTAAAAAGTGTCGTCCCTGTGCGACGCAGAACACATGTTCTGCGTGACGTGGCCTCTAAATGGTCAGGCACCGGCTCCAGCCTCCCGTTCCTTTCTGGCACACTCTGTGCAGTACGGAGCGTTTGGACGGGATGATCCCAAACAATCAGCAGCTCGGGGAAGTCGCGGTGATGGAAAAAATGTGTGTGTATGTGTGTGAGAGAGGAACTGTGGCGGCTGAGGCCGCGCAGAGCAGCCTCCTGGGAGTGGAAATGGTGAGACAGATGTTGGACACGAGCTCTAGCTTGAGCTAAATCCTGTTTACCTGTATTAGCTCGTGGATGCCGCTGCTGGAGTCCGTTAGCGTGATCAGGTCTTTCTGCATCTGGTCCACCCATTGTTTAATCCTGAGAGAGGAAGACAAGAATCAGATGACCTGCCAACCACAACTGTTCTCTCCTCCCTTCCTTCTCTCCCTCCCTCCCTCTAGGCTGCCATCCCCACTAACCCAGAATGGCCAGAAGTGCTTATGACAGCGATATGCTAACAAGCGATGAGAGATGTCTGCAATGGCATTTGGCAGGTGGACTGCTGGACCGATGGGGGCTGTGCGTCAACCTGGAAATCCCCATCATCCACAAAGTGAAAAAGTCCCATTGTGGGGACAAGACTGCGGGAAAGACGACGGGAGAGAGTCACGAGCAGCTTCGAACGGGGGCACAGATTTGATACATCAGCGGTGGAACACGAGCATGTCCGCACACCGATGGCCAGAACATCTTCGTGCCGCCTCCATCCTGATCTCAGCCCAGGTTCGGACGGTCGAGCGATGTCCAGGAATATCTCCCACTGTTGACGCCAATGTTTACTTGGAAAGTGGGACGTGATACGGTTACACACACCCACGCGGCGTTTCTGGGCTATTTCTAGGCTGCAGGTAGCAGCTAGCTAGCGTGAGGTCAGTGTTTTCACACAACCCCATGTCCTGGAGGGGCTGCGGAGGTCTACAGGATCACGCCTGCCTCCGCGTTCCCTTGCGGTCTGAGCCACGGCTCGGTCCCGCCCTCCACACCGCTCGATAAAATATACATGACCGAATCCATAAAGAAAATGAGTCCATTGGGCCCCTCCCCCCTACGGTGTGAACTCACCTTTTCACCTCCGGGGCTGCCGAGCGGCCTTTGACACACGAACCCCGTCTGTGTTATCTTATTTAAAAAACACAGAGTAATGCGAGCCGGCCGAGCTCGTACTGGAAATGTGCGACGTGGCAGCCACGTATATTTAGACGCTCCGGCTGAGAGGCAGCTGCTGGTGGACAGCAGATATCAGACCGGCGTCCTGTCAGCACATTGCTCTCCCAGGCCCGCCAATCGCAATCTGGTCCGCGAACGCACACAAACATTCACACATGCGCCCACACGCACATTCTACAGTGAGAAATACGGTAATGTCATCTGCGAGGCAAATGGCTCGGCGTGGACACGTCACCGGGTCGGCTGGACACGCCAGAGAGACCGAGCGTGTGTGTTCAAAGACGCGCTGCTCTGGCCTTTGAGCGAGCGAGCGAGAGGCGCCTCGCAACAGGTGCTGGATGGGAAAACGGCGAGTGCACCGTGGTGTCAAGTCCATCAGGGGCTGGTTGAAGCGTGGACGTGTTCAAACGCCGTCCACCGGCGACCCCTCACCACCTCGCCGCTCGCCATGAATTAATTACGCGTCCTCACACGGCTGAGCGATATCCAATTCTCCTTTTCAATCCTGGGGTGGCTTTTCCTTTCGTTCCAGCGTCCGCCCCATTCACCGTTTAATGCTCTCGCGTTCAATGGTGTGAGGACGATACTGGCGACACTTTCCCTGCTTGCTCACCAAAGGTCCGCGGTTCTTTTCTGGCCCTCAGCATCTGCAGATCGTGAACCTAACGACCCCTGACCTGCACTGACACTCCTTGGCCGCAATGCCAAACCAGGAAAGGTCCCAAACTCTTGGTGATCTACCTCATCTACTTGGTTTTCTTGGTGCGAATCGGAGAAGCATGTAGCCTTAACGGCTCAAAGACTGTGGGAGGAAAAAACAACAAGTGTTTGTGTGTTGGCGGCAAACAGGAATGGAGGTATTAGTGCCAGGGAGAAGAATAGCAGTGGTTTAAAATGGGTATCGGAATCGTGGGTTCCTCTACGGGTCGAGCTCCCGAGGGTCTCTGCCTTTTTTTAGACATCCCGAGACGACTAAACAACGCCGACCCGAAACATAACCTCGCAGGCAATTACCCACTTCCTCCACAGAGGCATTCTTCTCGTCCCCTGTAAACATGGCGGCTCCTGCAGCTTCTGCGAAAGCTGCGAAGGACGGCGTGTGTGTCTTTACTGAGGTCGGCAGCCGTGTAAGGAAACGGCAGGAACGAGACAAAGAAGGCCCAAAAAAACTCCCTGTGGTGAGGTGGAAACTTGGAGCAGGACGTGGAAAAATGAGATAGGATCACTGCCCCCTCCCCTCTCCGCCCCTCCCTTCCCCTCCTCCGCCCGCTCCCTCTCTCCCGCTCCTCTCGGGGAAACAGTAGAAGGCGGTGGGGAGGAGAAAACCACCAAAATGGCCGGTGGGCCCCCCTGGCGTGCGTTCCCCCAGCCCCGTCTGCCTGAATTATTCACATACGTGGACCTTTTTCTGACGGACGCCTGTCGACGCCCGTTGGGGACATCTCGGGGACGGCCCTGAGCGCCCCGCCTCGTTGGACCGGGGCGCCCATCGGCCGAAGGTCGGCCCCTCCCGAGAGGCGGCCGCCACACTCGGCTGGAGTTTAGACAAACAGAGCGTCTGATATGAGCCCATTAAAATTTCATACTGTTCTTTCCGTGTCCTGAGAGGCCAGCGCCCGACGATCGCCGTGTTAAGCGGCGCGGCGGTGTCAATATGGCTGTGTAACTTTATTACACCTCTGTCTGAGATCAATTTGAGATAACCAAACAGCGGCAGAGGCGGCAGAGTGCCGCGCTCCATTTGTTCCGGTTTGACACCCCAGCTCCACTTTGTGCTCCGCCCGTTTGACCTTTAGTGCAGCGGAGGGTGAAGCCCCCTCACTCTGCTTTTATTCCTCTAATAACTGGAAGACAAGACAGCTGTCCTGTGTTGCCATGTGTGTGTATGTGTGTCTGTGTGTGTGTGTAATGTGTGTCCATGTCCGAATGGAAGAAAGAGCACTGGGCAGCAAGGGGGTGGCTCAGGTCAGAGGTCACCGAGACAGGTGCAGCTCTGAGGAAGCTCTTAGTGTAATGAAGAGTGTGTGTGTGTGCGTGTGTGTGTGTGTGAGAGTGTGCATGCGTGTGTGTGTGTACATGTGTTTACAGTGCCTGCATCCACATACCGAGTACAGTATGTCGCACTCTGTCACGTGACATGTTAATGTAAATATTTGAAGCTTTGTCTGATCTGAGATCTGAGTTACAGTCACACATCATCTCAGTCGTGTGACAACTTTTTTTTTCTTTTCTGTTTTTCTCCTCTCTTCCTCATGATTCGATCTCGACTAGAAAACCCACCACCTCACTCTTCATTACAGAGATCGTGTCTAATCTGAGCAGACGAAACAAAATGGACACAGTCCCAGAATAGTGTCTGACCTCACATGGGGACATTGCTGTCTTACAGTGGACCAGGTCAACCTTTCAGGTCAGATTCTGTGTGTGTATGTGCACACGTATGTGTGTGTGTGTTCACTGTTCGCTGATTTTGCCACATTTTGTGTTATTTTGTGTTTTTCCAGCCCTTAATTTCGTTGTGCCATGATTCTGTTGTCCTTCACAATGACAATAAAAGCATTTTTAATAGCACTGTGGCACTTAAACAGACTAAATTCTCTTCCCTTCACTTGAAAAGCTCCAACGTGGCCTTCAAGGAACATGTGAAGGCGAAGGAACACATTCTTCACACCAATGTAAAGAATCTGATGGTCACAGCAGGGTTCAAAGACAAAGATTGGATGAAGACGTCATGTGTGTCACCAGTTATGTGAGTCAGATCGGGGAGTCACAGGCCTGACTACTCAGGCTTTGGAATTACTGGGCGGGCAGAAAAAAAAAAAGTTGAAATGGTCAAATCTGATGAGCAGTAATTTGGGTTCTTGGAGAACTAGCAGATCCCAGGAGGACTGGCACAGCAGCCTGGCACACACATACAACAGCTTCCTGCCTGCTTCTCTCTCTCTCCTTCTCCCTCTCTCTCTCCCCGCACTTCCCTCCAAAGCTTTCCTCGTTGACCCCTCATGAAACTCACTCTTCCTCTCTCCCGTAATTTTGTTGTGCCATGATTCTCTTGTTATGTTGCACAATGACAATAAAAAGCATTATTGTGCCAATCGGCACATTCATCTCCAGCTTTATCCGATTATCCGATATCTTCCACGCCAAGACACCATTGCCGGTTCCCTCCGTTTGTCTCTGTGCCGCCATGTTTGGGTGCCACCACTCCCCTCGTTAGGTGAGGCCTTAACGGCGCTATTTGCAGTCCTGCCCGGGAGGGTTGGACCGCACACCAGATCCGGATTATCAGCCAACGGCCTGGGGAGCGCTACCAATCCGACCCGGCGTTCCATACGCGAATAGAAGCGTCTTCATCGCTCGTTTACAGCCTGAGAGAAGGAGACACTATTTATGGCCGCAGACGGGGGGAGTGTCCTTCTTTCAATCCACGGACAGCGTCCCACACTCTGGCGATAGACGGAATCGACCCGACAGCTAACGAGCCACACCCCAGCGGTGTGTGTGTGTGAGTGTGTGTGTGTGTGTTTGTGGTGGGGAGGGGAGGGGAGAGGTCGATAAGAGCCATCGCTAGCTTATCAGCCATTCCGGAACCATGACTTGACGCAGATATTTTCGACCCTCGGTCGCTGAACCTCGACACCTCCACCGCTTCACGCTGCCTGTCCTCTGTCTCCAAACAGCTACTCATCCCTCCATCATCGCCGCCACCATCTTGGTGCCCGACCTCACGCTTTGGAACAAAATGTACAAATAGAGAAATGGGCCTGTGGCCAAAACGGCCAATTAACATCAATCTAGACGCCTGAAAAAGCAGAAGACTGGTACTGCCACACTGGGCACTCGTCTCCCTGATGACCCCACACACACACACACACACACACACAGTGTCCACTACAGCGTGAACACTGACGGTAACAGCTCTTGTGCGGCAACACGAGTCCATTAAAGGGCTCAAGAGAAGCCATCATCGACCATCAGCGGCCCGCTTTTGTCCGCGTTCCTCAAAGTATTGCATCAAATGGGTCTATGGCGCCTGGCGGGAGATATTTTTAAGCACTTAGCACCTGCGGTGTGTGTGATGGGGCGAGCTACTCACAAATGGTCAGCGAATGCATCCGTGATTCTCAACAAAACCGACACGTCTTATTGAGATATTGGCGATTTCCGATTTATGAACGGGACAAAATGGGGGCAGGTCGTTAGTCTTAATTTAACGGTGTGTTAGGATGGGCTAGCTCGGCGGTGCACGTCAGCCTCGCGCCGCCTCTGAGGAATCCCGCGTGGTCTACAGATGCTTCCTGCTTCCTGGGCCAGGCGCCGGTCCAAGCAGCTGTTAGCTATTCCCAAGGTTGCCCGGGCAACACTGCAATGGAAAATTCCGGGGGAATTTCCAACGTAGGGACGAATAGTGGGGAGAGATTTTTTTGTTTTTTTCCTCCCCTTCACGTGCACTTGGGAGGCAGAGGGAAGTTTTCATGGAGAAGCTTTAAGAGCATGTGAGGAGAGGAGGAGGAGAGGTGGTTTTAAGAGGAAGGAGGAAGAGAGCAGATCACTGCGATTCCTCAGCTGCAGCTTGACCTCACTCACTCAGTGTCCCTTCCCCAAAGACAAACCATTGCCTAAATATAGCCACGGCTAAAGAGGGAGGAGGGGTGAGGAGGGGGAGCAAAGAGGAGAGGCCGCGAAAAACACGGCCAGAGCACGAGGAGAGGAGGAAGAGGAGGGAGAAGGGGGACGAAGGGGGAGGAAAACCAGACGATCGACGACCTGAAAAGTGACGGAGAGGCACGGACAGGTCAGGGAGGGTGAAGTCCAAACGCCCAGAGCGAGAACTCGCCAACCTAGGCAGACATCACACCTCTGTCTGTGTGAACCGGTGTGTGTGTGAGTGTGTGTAACGGATACGGTCCAGCAGCTGCTCGCCTCTAACCTGCGGCATGCCTCCTGAAATATACCTGCTAGCACCATCAGGTCCCCCCAGGCCAGCGGGCGTAAATCACGGCCCGGGGAATCCTACACAGCTGCCACGAGCTGGTGTCAGCGTCCGTCTGCTGCCTCCCTTTGATCCGTCCCCTACAACCTCAGCGCGTGGACGCCGTCTCAGAACTCATCAGGACGCGCTGCGTTCAGCGGAACCAAGGCCACGTGCGCGGGTACCTGATGGAGCTCGTGAGTATGGCGCTGGAGTTGTGAGTAAGACCAGCACCCGCGGTCTCAAGTGGACATGTGACCTTCGCATACCGATGGACGTCATCAAGCCACCATGCAGGACAAATCTGGCATCAATGTCCAAACCAAGACGGAGCGGCAGGATGGAATCCAAAGCTCTCAAACATCGCTGTGGTTATTTCCTTCGGCCTCTCACGCATGCTAGCTACGCACTCTAGCTACACACGCTAGCGGCACACGATACCATGTTGGCCCACACAAAATGCAGCAAAGATGGAGGGGATGGGACATCGGCAGATAAGGAGTGAAATCTGGTGTTCCAGATTCTTTCCCTCTCCTCCTCTTTACTAGCCTCTCATCGTCTTCGCTTTCCTCTCCTCATCTTTGCTTCCCTGTCCTCGTCTTTGCCTCCGCTGCCCTCTGCCCTCACTGACGGAATCGAGACCGCGCTGGGGTTCAATCTGTGACGTCTGACTTCAGACCCGATGATCATCTGCCTTTGGGTGAGCGAGGCCACAGAAGGGGGGAGGAGAGTGAGGTGCATGGATTGAGAGGAAGATGAGAGCAAGAGAGAGAGAAAGAGAGAGAGAGAGAGAGAGAGAGACTGAGACAGAAAGAGAGGGCGTAGCGAGGGAGAGGGAGAGGAAGAGGAACGACAGATGTGACCAAGACCACCTGAAGCAGACGAATGCTGGCAGGTGCAAGGGAGACAACTTGAAGGAGAGAAAGAGGGAAAGAGAGAGAGAGAGAGAAAGAAAGAGAGAGGCTGAATTTAGTCGGATACATCCTGGTCTCCTGTTGTTATGAAGGTGTCCTGGACCACATAGCAGCACCGTCACAAAATCTGACAGCAAAAGAAGAATTGTAGATCTTCAAAGAAGATTTTAATACACCACATGGCACCAGACCCACTTCAGATACCCTCTGGGCACCCGTGTCGGTCTAAACACTGTACTGGTGCCAAGTCCAGGGCAGGTGTGGGCACCGTGTCAGCTGCCAGGTCGCGGCGGCTCTGCAAACACGGCGTGTATCTGCTCATCGGGGCCCGCGGAGGCCTGTGTACACCACCCAGAGATCAATCCACTTAGTGCCCATGAAATATAGGGAGTGGGCAGCCACTCAGTTAGGCTGACATCATTGTGCTCGGCCATTAGCCTAAGTGCCATCATGGCTCACCGCGTCTCTCG
>OMPJ01011092.1:6050-16521 GCA_900312935.1 Carapus acus
TGCGTTTGATAAAAATCTTCCTGGTCGCTCTCCATTTGTCGGCAGCCGCTAACCAGCTCCAGCTTCTGGCTTCAGCTGCCTCCCATTTTGTCATGCAGGCTCTAATCAAAGCCAGGCCCATGGGTTGTGTCTGGGCACACACACACACACACGCACGGACGGACAGGCCAACAGTGTGCACACATGTGATTACAAGTATGCATACATGCACTCCCCTGCTCGCTCACCAATCCCTCACTTCCGCTCGCGCCTCCAAAGATGGCTCCAATTGTATTTTGGAGCAGCAGGAATGGCAACAAGATTCCACAGCGACCAATAGCACGCTTAGCCCTGAGGGACGTTTATTTAAGTATGTAGAATACGTATGGATCGAAGTAAAACAACGTGATCTCAGCTTCATATTTCCCAACGGAGCTAATAATGGAACCACCATTGCTCCATCAATGGCCCCCCCGTTGGGCGGAGCGCGGTGGATGTGATGTCTCGGCAGTTAGCCGGAGGTGTCTGCATCATTTTCAGGTTGTATATTTACCGCAGAATATACTGCAATTTGTGTAGGTGGGTGTGTGTACAGGTGGGAATATAGATTGTGTGTAATTAGGCAGATGCCAAAGCTTGTCCGCTCGATAGCATTGTGAAGGTGTGTGTCTAGACTGGGGGTGTGTAGGAAATTTGCACCGTGAGCACACATGCGCGCACGCGCGCAGACACACACACGCACACGGACTGAATGAGGTTATGGTCAGCGTCTCTTCATTTGGAACAAAGGAACAGAGAATGTTGTGCAAAAAAGAAGTGATTTTTATCTTGCCTTCTGGGGGAGCACCTGGACAGAATGCTGGAACTCGTGTGTGCATGTGGACACACGCATCCGCATCCGCATACACACACTCATCACGCCTTTGCAGTGCAATGAATGAAAGGCCAGTTCAGACTGTGACCTTCTGGTATAAAGGCCCGGTTGGGGGCATTTGTGTGTGTTTCTATGCGGTGCTCATGAAGGATTTGATGTAAGCCCATGTGTATAGGTTCCGTGTGTGTGCCTGCGTGGGCGTGTGGTGCACGCGGATTGATTTTTTGCGACGGAGGAGGGGGGCGAGCAGGGGAGAGCGAATAGCGTCGCACCGTCTCATGACTTCTCGCCACGTTGCGCTTTAAATCGGCTGTGTTTTAATTTGGCAGTGTGTGTGGTGTTCGCCGTCTTTGGCCACTGAAGTTAATTGAATGAAAGTGAAGCAAGTGTGAGTGATTATAAAGAGAACTGTAAAAGTGCCTCACACTGGCCGACAATACGTCTCACAGGCGGGTCATTTACACGCTGGGCTTGGCTCACCGTGGCACCTCAGGCTTGCTAGCTTGTTTTGAATCTTAATTCATTCAATGTAGATAAGAAGAATAAAGAATACATCTAAAAGCGATGCGTCTTTTTTTCTGTTCCATTCCACGAACCTCAACCTACTTCAGTTCTCTCTTTGGCCAGGAGGCTCGCCAATGTTTCAAACGTATAATTCACCTTAAATATTTATGACAGCGTAAACCCCCCAGCAACACCAGATGGTGTTTTGGTGTGGATTTTTAGCAGGTTTTAGGTTTATGCACCACTGTGGACGTGCAGATGTGTTGCATTGTCTGTCAAAATAGAGAAATAAATCAGTGTGAAAATAAATAAACAGGTGTTTGTCTGCATCAGTGTATAAACCTGTGGAAGCCAGCTTTTAAAGTTGTTTTTTTTCATCATTATGTTGTTCCTCATCAATGTAGGTAGTTTCAGGGGGATCTCCAATGTTATGGCATCATCTGCATATTTGTATTAATATTTACAGAGCACTCTCAGGGGGGGCTCCAGGAGTAAATATAGCTCAATTAGTCATATCATTTTGGCACAGTTTCTACATTTCCTCGCTCTAATTTGCTCCCATTCATGGATTTGTTTGGCGCCTTGCAAGTAATTCTAAAATAAAGAGCCGGGGAAAGAAAAATGTCTCTTGGCTGCGGGTGAGGGAAGTCTTGTTTGAATAACAATAACAAGTGTTTAAGATGATGGGCTGGCACCGTAGAGATCTCGCCTTGAGGGCCATTAAAAACACATTAATGTTTACTTAGTGGGAGATGAAATTGGCAAATGTTTCATGACTAACATCGAGCAATGTTTATAGTTAAAGTCTCATCCAGGTCTTGAGAGTGGCAGATATTATGTGTTAGCATATGTGTGTGTGCGAATTGGTTTTGGTGATTTTTGATTGATATACTTTTGATTGTGGTCACCTCACAAGCTTGACACTCAAGTGCCCGAACACACACACGCATGCATGCACGCACACGCACACACACACACACACAGTTGAATTGTCAGAGTAGCCGTGGGCCAGGGGTGAGGGGTTTGCGTAAGCTTTGACTTTATTGGGTAGCAGGCGTTACCTCCTCTTTTCACACCATTAATCTTTTGGAAAGTTTCTTCCTTTCCCCAGATCCTGTTCTCACCATTCTCCTCCAAATTTATTCCGTGGAACTTTTTTTGTGGGCTGCGCTGTTGGCAATCAGCGAGGTGTTCGGGGAGCTTTCTCAGAATGCATCTCTCGACACTCAACACAGTTTTTTCCGTCTTTCCGCAAAGCAAAGTAAACAAGACTGCAAACTTTTTTTTTACCATATAATGAGTCACATCTTACGGCTGGATTTTAAAGAGGCCCCCAAGCTTTAACCTACTCAATGCTTCCCGTTAAAAGTGATCCAAAATGCTCCTCTTCAGAGTGTCGCACGTTACTGGCCAGAGAAATAATGGCTCCACCTGGAAGTAAACAAATGAGCAGCGCAGCTATGATTAACTGTGATAACCCCACGAGAGCAGATTTTAGATGTAAACACAAAGAAATTACTGTCTGGGAATAATCCCGTCTTAGACCAAATATTTAGGTTATGAAATAATGAGGTATGTTCCTCATTTTACATGCATAATATGGAGTGCACTCATTCCAGTGGTTTTCTAGCCATTGTGTGTTGAGGCTGTTGAGGGTAGAATGTGAATCCTCGCACTTGTTGGTGAGTTAGATTGGTGTGTGTGTGTGCGTGTGTGTGTGTGTCGGGAGCGTAGCAACAGTGTGACAAAGGAAGCAAATGTTTGGTGTGCATGCATCCTCCACTGTACTGGCCCTTGTTTCCAACACAGAAACACTTCAGTTCTTGCACACACACACACACACGCCCATTTTCCAGGATTGCCACACTGGGCCATTCATGCCTGAGACAATTCTGTGCATTTTGTCAGACTGACGTGTATTTACTCAGTCAGGAGTACGTACATCATACTCCAAATCTGAAGCAATACACTTATTCTTGGCTTGGTGTTTGGGGTTCTCTGGCAAGCTTCCACCCCTTCTTCAACTGCCATAGAAGCTTCGGAAGAACGCTGACATAGACTGCGAAGTAAGATCATAACACCGTGTTTTAATCAAGGTAGAATGATTAAACATGTTGATTAGAAAATAGATGGGCAAAAGCTGCCAGGATTGGTTGCGGCCTTGCCAAGATCGAGGGGCCGTCTGAAACCCTTAGTTCACTGGGACAACTGGGCAGAAAATTCTCGAGATTGGCAGCCGATTGTCGGTTGAAACAGTCCGGCGAGGTGACGCGGTCCGTTTTCATTAGGTGTGCACGCTGAGGCTGCAGCAGAGTAGGAAGAAGTGGATCAATGTGGCGTCTGCGTTGTGCGCGACTTGTGTGTGTCATCTGAGACCATCTGCCCGTCCGTCCAGTCGGCATTTCCTAGTCGCTCTCTCCAATTAGGTCAGTGTCTGTCGCTTTAGTTGTCATGTTGCGTCGCGGTTCATTTGGCGGTCTGTCTGCTAAAACACAATGAGACGCTGATAATGTCCTCATTATTTCCTCTCCTACACTGTGCTGGGTTGAACTTTCCTGAACTGTGCCGTTTCAGCTCAGCTGAACAAGCTGATGTCACTGTAGCTGTCAAGGGGATGAAGTGATTTCTCTGTATTTTGAGGGGGATGAAACCGAGCTGAAGTTTTAGTGTTTGTTCTTCTGGTGGACTCACAGGCCTTGTCATCTGTTGACCCCATCCACCAATTGCAGTCTTGCCAAGAGCGCTGTGTCATTTTCTGTCATGGCCTCGTCCGGTCATGTCAGCCCTAGCCAGAACTCCCTCTCCGCCATAACACATGCACGTCCACCTGTTCACATGCTCTTCATCTTTGTCTTTGCATTGCTTTTGTTGCCAGTGGTTTCGATTGTATCTCTTTGAATTGCCGTATGCAAGGTTGCCTCATTTTTCTCCATACTTACCCCTGTCTTCCCGCTGAGCTCAGGCCTGGGTTGGGAACTGTCCATCGTGGGTTTGTAAAACCCCCCTGAGAAATATTGTGCTGCGCAAATAAAGTTGAGTTGATTTGATTTGAAAATTTCATCTCTGCAGCTTTTACTGTGTCAGCTGATACATTTTCAACCCCGCCGACCTCAACCAGCTCAGCGCCGGACTGTTCTCGCTGCTCCTGTCAGGGCTGATTTACCTTTTTGTGGAAATGCAGAGAGGACGAGGTGGAGCTTCTTCCCACAGGGCCATAAGCAAATAACTGCTCCCAGACCATCACTACACACACTCACATGCATGTGCATTTCATTTTGTACAAACTGGACACAGGTTGTTCCCTGTGCACTGACCTCCTTATGTTTAATCTGTTGTAGTCTCACGCTGCCCTATTGCTATTTTATGTTTGTATACAGGTACGTGCAGCTACGGGTGAGGTTAGGGGGGGTCAACACTAGTGAGTTCTGTGGAGGCACTAGGGCTGTTTCGCTGAAAACCAAACAGACTCCCTACATTTCATTCATGTAGCTGTAATAAATAATTTCAGACACATCTACGTCTCCTATAAGTCTCCTTGGTGGAACTGACTTTCAAATCAGACAGCAGCTGCAACTGTGCGAGTGTGAGTTGGGTTCGCAGTCATCAGTGGGAGAGCGGATATGCATGCAGGTCGAGGAGAACCCAGCGCTTGCCCCCTGGGTACGCATCACTGGATGTAACGTCCAACATATTCTGTACACGAGCGCCTGCTGTACAGCGCAAACAATGACCCCACTGTTTACCATCACCTCCAATTCCAGTCAGACCCATTTTTTGGCTGGAAAACACATCCATGTGTGCGTGTGTGTGTTTGTTTGCGAGTTATTAGCATATGTTTTAGCAGCAGTATTAGCATAAAGACGAGCAGTTAGAAACCCCAAGGGACCCCACGTACTGTATGTGTATGTAAATGTCTGTGTGGAATAATTTTAGTATTCTTGCCATTGTTACCAGATGCCAATGCTTAAAAAATAATTGAGTATGAAATTATAAAACATCGGTGTTCTGGGGGGAGATGAGGCCTGATAGCGATTTGGACCTAACAAAAGAAAGGAAAGAGGTACGTGTGCGAGCAGTTCAGCGTGACTGGATGTTAAGTGTTCTGAGCTCACACACTGCGCCCACTTGATAACCGATCAGATCTGGAGCCGGAAAATAGAATTCTACAAAATATCCTGGCAAACAATGCCGTGTGATCGGCGCAAAAGGCAGAGAAATGTTATCAGCTATATATACGCTATAGCAACGCCGCTTTCAAACTATGTAGCACCTCACAACAAATTTGTTTACTTAAATTTCGCTTTTGTTAGAAATTTAACTTCATTTGTAAGTTGCCAGCTGATAGCAGTGGAAAGCCAGCTGTTTTTTTCCTTCACCGTGGACGGAACAGACGACACACACACACACGCGCGCGCACAGATCAAGCATCCAACCTGTGGAACTGCTGCGCATATTTCCAGGCCTTTGTTTGTTTAATGGCATGTTGGCATGGTATGCTGGTGTTTATTCCTCTTCCTGGCTCTCTAAACATTGAACATCACGGGCTGTAAACAGAGCAGCACCTTGTTTAGGGCGCTCAGGATGTTTGTGTGTGTGTGTTTTTTGTGTTGTATTGCTTTGTGTGATGTAAGGCAGGTAGATGTGATTCAAACAAAATCCAATTGTGTGATGACCTCAATGATTATGGGGGTGGCATGGCTCGGGGGATAAGGCAGGGACATAGAAATGAAAAAAGCAAGACATTGAACTAGTAAGTGCACTCCTAACTAACCAGCAACCCACAATCTTAATCCTCAGGCTACATTATAAATGTAAATTGAGGATTCTGAGTATGGAAAGAACAAGTGATGGGTTGTCAGGGAGGACAGGAGAGGCCATGCCTCACCTGTCATCAAAAAAAAAATTGTAAAATGACATGTGTATTCATAGTCATCCAGTGATTTGCGCCATAAAGGTATTTTAAGCTTTAAGTGTTAACTGCTACCAATCAAGTTGTGAATAAGCTTCTCTGAAACAGTCATATGTTAGTAAATCTGATTGTTGTGAAGTGGGTACCTCACCAGCCATTAAGCCTCATGTCTCTGGAAACAGCCAACAAAACATGCCTTTGGACTCTCTGGTTCTAGAGAACCACGCCAACCGACACCAACCATGTTCGCTCCTCCTTGACCCGTCCAGTCGTGTGCTCGCTCCTCTTTGTGCATCTATGTGCATCCTGTCCTGGCTCCTCTCCTCGCTGACTGACGCATTTTTCCTCCTCGTCCTCCCACGGCCACATGTGAGGTTGCATGCCTCGCCAAGTGGGATCTGATTGCTCATTTAGTCCTGACGCCAAAATCATCATCTCTGTATGACTGGCAGCACAATGGGGCCGCACAGCCCAGTAGGCAGAAGGTTAGAGTCAACGCTCCTCCTACGCTGAGATCAATGTGTGTTAGACCCCGTGAGTATGCAGCTACCCACTCTGCAAATAGTGCCGCTTGATCAAAAGCTATTTCCCACATGATTGATCAGGTATACATTACTTCACTCACTGTAATGTGATACATATCCTCAAAATACATTTTCACGGTGGAGGCAGCAGGACATGGCTGTTCATAAGTAACAATGACTCTAGAAACCCTGAGGACATCCATCATTTGGTCTATCATTCCCTGTCTCCCTCTGTCAGACGTGAGAAACAATATTAAACAACTGTTTCTCTAAATTACTGTTTCCTAGCAACGTTAATTTGGATGGATAAAACCCTAGGTTAGACTACTTGTCACCCTATCAGGATCTCTTTGCCACCCACACCACCTGTGATCACATATCCTATCCATTACACTCTCCGGAGGAAATACACATTTCATCATCTCTCTGGTAGCAGCGCTTCAAAAGAGTTTCTATTTTGTCTCTCGGGCTCAGCAGTTCCGCAATCCTGTGGCATCTCAGAGCAGAGACACTGCGTTGCAGTTTATGCAGGAATGCGTGTAACATTCAACATCCCACTAAGAAGCCAGGCATCAAAAGCCGTCCCTGTCCTTCAACACCTCTGCTATGTCTTAAACCCAGGAAACAAACAAAGAAGTACAGCTTCAGCAGCTTCTCTGTACTTCCCACACACTCCATGTTCCAGTGTTGCCACCATCACCACTCAGGTGCATCGCATCATCTTTCGCCCCACCCTTGTGAACTGGCCTGCAAAAGTCCGATTAGCTCCCCATCATTACAGCTTTCCTCCTATCATGGCGTGGCCGACCCCTGAGAGTTGTCTGACATGTTTTGCACATTTCTATCCTTGCCCAGAGTGTTGAATTGATTTTGAGATTTGATCGATTCTCAGGCTTCTCGAGCTTGTCAAGGTGTTGCTGGGGCTATTTATTTTTAACCTTTTTGACCCCCTTTGGGTCTGTCCAGGTCTTCAGGCGAGGTTTCTTCCCAACTAAAGTCCAGATCAGAGATGCTCAGACCTCAAGAGTCTGAAACCAAGAGTTCAGAATGTGTAAATCAGCCTTGTCCTTCAAAAAGTAAAACAGTAAACAGCCTTCCCGTCCTTTTGGCCACTACTTTTTCTGTCAATGTCAGTCAGTAAACCTCTGTTTTCTTTGCCAACGCTGTCTGCAGTGGCTCTCCACTGTGGCAATAACGGCTGTGCGTTATTGCTCCGCACGATGCTACCAGCGAGACCTGACATGGTTTCAGATAATACACTCCCAAAAGATGAGTCAAAGGGAAGACTGCAGGAACAAGCCGAGGTCAGACACGGAGGTCGGTTAGGTAACAGGAGTATGGAAACATTCACGGTGAGAATACTGGCAGGGATCGGGAAACAAGGCGGGAAATCAAACAAAGGTACAACATAACAGACAGAAAACTGAGACAGAATCACAGTAGCGTACAAAACACGACGCCATACTGCAGAGAAGTGTGGGGGGCAAGAAGAATACAGGGAGGAGTTAAGCACAGATTGGAAGATTGGAAGGGTTTGTGACCAGTATGTGAATGCACAATGTTCATGCTTTTGTGGCTGAAACATTTACTTTCTTGTCCTTGACAGATGAGAGATGAATGTAGATGTGCAAAGTTATGTTTCTACCTCTTACAATCCGGTCACATCCGTCAATGGCATGTGGCGAAAAAATTCCTCAGACCTCTATCAGAAAATGACAGCGATGATTGAATATTATTTGTAAAATCCAACTTAGCCAATCAGAAAACAATTAAGCTAAACCTGAGTGTGTTCCAAATGAATTAAACTCATTTGTCACACATTGCGAAAAAAAAAAAAAAACTCAGCCGGCTGAAAGAAAATAGACCAAAAAGAAGAAAAAAATCAACAAAAAAATCAATGTGTAAAAGTGGGTCAGTGTGCTGTGATATTATCGAGTGAGCAGCTGCTGCAGACGGCCGGTGTTATCCATCTGATCACAGATGGCATCATCGGGTGACGGCTTCACACCGTTTTGTCACGCGACCTTCCCCGGCATCTCGCGAGCGAGTCGGTCGTACCTGTGTGAGATGCCCCCATGCTCCCAACCTCAGTCTTTCATTCAGCCGCCGTCAGGGAGATCCAAACCTTCTGTCACACGCTAGCTACTTAATTTAACCATACGGCCCGCGCGGTCTAAAGCTGTTCCACGCAAGCCTCCTCGCCGCCGACACGCTGCGTGACTCGTCTGTCGCTGTAATTAGCTGTTTGGCTGATGCTGGAGAGGAGAGCGCTCCTCTTCCTTAATCAAAACAAAAGTTACCGCCATTACGTCGACAAGACGCGCAGTGTGAGACTCAATTTCCCCAATCAAAACAAAAGATAGAAACATTGTTTTAATGAACCGATGCCGTCTCCCAATAACAAGATATCTGCAGCGTAAATATTAGCACAGTTTGTGGTTAAATATTTGTGAGGCGCTGGCAGAGGATTTGCCTCGTGTGTGTCGGGGATGCGGCCTGGGCGCCATTATTGTCCTTTGAAAACCGCGCTGCTCAGACACTGAAGCTCCAAGAGCTCCTAAAAAAGGACGAATACGAGCAATTTTCCCGAAGATGATGAAAGTTATCACACTCGGAAAAGAAGATGAATTCCTCACATTTGGTCGCCCAACACGCCGCTGACCGCTGCCATCTGCCAGCCTCTCGCTCATCCGCCGTGCAAACGCTGACACCTCTTTGATATGGGTCGCACGTCAGGGAGAATCTAGAATCTATGCGCTGCTCTATTAGTATTGACCCTGAGAGTAGAAAACAAGACCCCTCATGCAGAATATTGATGGCGGCTTGCAGGATGATTTGTGCTGCACATGCTTCCTCATAGATTGTTTATTACTGCTTCACACTTTGAAAAAAAAAGCCTTCATCCATCACCCGGCGGTAATGAGTTTTTACATGCGGACTCAATTCGGGGGTCCGGGCATCTCGAATAAGCTGTCTGTGGAAAAGACAAAGATTGAGCAGCAATCATGGCTTATTATGTGACTACGCCGCGGGACCGCGGCAAAACAGCGCCTGATGGAGCATGGAGGAGGGAAAACGGGGGAGAAAGATGGGAGAAGGCGGGGCAGCCTGAGGGCGGGAGCGGCTTTGCCAGGACCTTTGCCACTAGCTAGCGCCCAGACCCGCTCCAGCCTGCAGGGCGAGCGCAGGATCGATGATATCGCTTTATCACGTGGCGGCCAAGACTAATGTCCCTGTGTCGAGACGCAGATGGGCGTCGGGGTGCGAGCTGCGCACGTACGCTAATGAGCCGAGCTGCCGTGCAGTGTCTTGGTGATTACCATCTCGTCTGGACATTGATCCCAGCAGGGGCCAGGGAGGCCAGGAGGCCTATATAATCGCACATATCTGTCTATATATACCGTATATATAAATCAAACAACAAGCAAGGAGAGCGAGCGGTAGGATTTCCACCCCGGCCGCAGCAGTTTGTCGTCCTTTTCACGGCCAGCCGTTGTTGTGGGGCCGCTCATAGAGTTTTCAAATGCGTCTGTGATATTCTTCATCCTGCTCGAATGACAGTCAGAGCTCAGCGTGAAAATGGGAATTATTCACAGCTGCTTTCCCTCTGGAAGCTGTAACCCCCCCAACAGCCCGTCATTGCCGTGGAAAGCTGCGGATGAGCCGCCTCCTGACAGCTAA
>OMPJ01011094.1:0-10290 GCA_900312935.1 Carapus acus
AGTCAGAGCAGCAGAGACAAGCCCCAGCCTGCTGCCTTGTCAGGCAAAGACTGTCTGAGTATTTTCACCAGCGGGTCTAGGGGTAGGCAGATTAGCACCGAGGAGACAAAAAAAGGAGGGAAGAAAAAGCTACTGAAGCTGCAGCGAGTGTGGAAGAGTGTGAAAGCTACGGCGGCACGACGATTCTGGCACGGGGCTTGGCAGGGAGTGTATGGGAGGACAGTGTCTATACGGGAGAGGGTCAGCGAGTGCAGGTTATTATGGCTGATGGGCAGACTGAAGTCCCATGCAAATGAAGCGGCTTTGATGTGTCTCGCTCGAGGTAAACGGGGTTCCCTCGCTGTCATCACCACACACAAAAAAAAATGTTTTTTCCCTCTCCGCTTTAATTTGTTTTTAGAGCAAAGCGCTGAGAGCATCTCCTGACAGTGAGAGAGAAACGCGCAGTAAAATTCATTCTCTATTCAACACTCAAACTTTCTTTATACTATTGGGATTAATGGTAGATGTGGCTTAGAATAGAGAACTGAAAGCATTTCTTTAATCTGAATTAAACAATTTCTAGACACGACTTACGTTTTGCTGCCAATTGAGCTCTGACAGCAAAATCAGTGATGTTTTGTGTCTAATCCAACGAGTCTTAATGTGGCTGGAATGAACCGACGGTGTAACAGGATTTAGGATGGCACAGGATTTAGTTAAGAAATCCCAATGCAACACCAAAACTGAGGGACAAATGACGGAAGACAAAATAACCCAACAGGTTATGCAAATTCTTTATGACATGCAAATGAGGACTTGACACGAGTGAGCTAGTGTGTCCTGAAAAACCTCCCTCTTGCACAACTGTCACTTTGTCAACACCGAGTAAGCCTGACATTTGAGGGTGAAACATGTGACCTAAACTTGCAATAAAAATAGGCACAAAAAAATCATGATTAATACTTCATACTTCCACTCGATGACAGTTGGGTCGACATTAATTATTTGCAAATTTCCTTCTAATTCCGTATTTGGAAGGCACAAAATCATCTGCCTCCTTCACCCCATATCCTTTGTATCCTTAACTGTTGCACAAAACATCCTCAAGTTTCCTTCATCGTGTCCATGAAAAGTCTTCCTCCTTTCCTCCCACCTGGCAGCTCCATCCTCGACATCCTCTGTCCAACACATCCATCGTCTGTCCTCTGCACGTGTCCAAACATCTCAATCGTACCTCTCTGACCTCATCTGTAAGTGGCTCGACCTTAGCCATCCCTCTGATGTGCTCGTTTCCAACCCTGTTCATACCGGTTACTCCGAATCAAAGCCTCAGCATCCTCGTCCTTTCTGCCTCTGCTTTTAGATCAAGCAACATCGTCCAAACATCATAGCCGGTGTCACAATTGTCTGATGGAGCTTCCCTCTCCACTTGCGTCAGCCCAATCCGCTTTGCACTCCGTTTGAGAGTGATGGCAGATTGACGGAGCCGAGTTTCAGTCCTGTACTCTCCGGTGCATGTCTCCGCTTTTCCAGACTCCCCTCCCCCAGCCTCATCCTCTCACAGCAAATGACACTGTCATGTGCAAACACTGTAGTGTACATCAGTGCGAACAGGATGGGACTCAAAGACGATCCCTGACGCAGCCACACACCTGCCCTGGACCCATCTGTCACTCCAAACACACACTGGACCACCGCTGTCTTCCTCCATGTCGTGCAGTAAGTTGACACACTTCCCTGACCTCCTCATATGGTGCCACAGTTTTGGTACCCAATCCGAAGATTTATCTCTGTCCACAGAGGGAGCCATCAGCCACTGACCTCCTCTGTGATTCTTTGTTACAATTCTGAAAGAATTCAGTATGGCATGAAGACATTATGCTGCTTGCAAATCCTTTTCTCCTGCCTTAACCTCGCTTCAACATCCTTCATCCTCATCGTAGCTGCCCTCACTTCCTTCTCCACTACCGTTTCCCCCATCTGTCCTCATTCTCCTCATTCATTAGCTCCTCAGACCACCCCTCCCATCTTCTGAGCACAATCTGTTCAATCACCGGTACGTTTCCATCTATATCCATTACCCTAACCTGCTGCGCATGCTTTCCAGCCATGTCCCTCTGTTTATGAGCCAACTAATACGAGTACTTCTGGCTGTTTGCTCTCTCGCCTTGCTTTCGATGACCTGTGAGAAAATCCTTGGAAAAACCTATGGAACTCTGTGATTGGTGGAGGTGATGAAAACACTCTCAACCCACCAGCCTTGACATTCAGATAAAATACTGTTGCAAGTAGGAAATGACTGAGCAAGTAAGAGAATGGGTTCATAGCGTATGAGGGATCAGTAGCATTCCTAATGTATGGGTTTCCATTGTGTCCATGCTTTCATGAAAGGACATTTTAGAAAGTGACAAACGTGTGTATAATGAAAGTCAATATACATGCTGCGTACATTACATACACACATGATTAATTATGTGATTAGGGAAAAGTCACAGCGAAAAGACAAACACACAAAAAGTGTTGTCAAGTGTTGCTAAAAGTCAAGGGACCTGTATGAAATAGAACCCAACGAATGTATTCTAGACTTGATCTAAAATGTAAAAGTGGAGTGGAGCACAGAAACCATGAATGAACATAATTAGAGGTAGTGCTTACTTTCGTTTTAAGGGGACTTAAGGAGTGGGGGGAGTATTTGTTCTTTGAGTGAATGAGTCAATGTGCCTGATTTGATAGCGCTCCCTAATGTGGGTGTCTTTCAAGAAGGTCTGGCGTGGCTTAGCCTCTGCATGAAAGAGTTAACACTCGTGAAGATGGGTATTTTTCACTATGGCAACCGCAGAGGACAACACACATTTTTCTGCTCAACAGAAAATGGTTTGTACTTTTACCACTCGCAGCCGTAAAAATCGCTCTTGAGTGAAAAGATGCTTAAGCCTGGCTGCGGAGTGTAACTTGTTCCATTAACCTTGCACAAAGGTGACTACAGTGAAAAAAAAACCCTACAGAGTAAAGGTTGTCTGATCAAACACCAGCAGGCAGCCACCATTCATCACGTTGAATCTCCGCTTTAAAATCAACAATGCAGATGTTTGCTACATTGGTGAATGGATACAACCAAAGCTGCAAAGTCTGCTCTGATGAAGTGAGATCCTCCCTCTAGCATTACATCTAAATTAGGAATTAAAAATGAGATTGGCCCATGGTATAAGATTTAAAACCTAGATCAACTAGAACAACCTGGCAAAGACCGATACTAGTAAGTATGATGCCTTTACATTGAACGAATGTGATAGTAGTGATTATGTCATAACTGGAAAGGAAAAAAAGTCACTCATTACGACGCGTTTCATTAATTCCCCACTGGGGAAATCTACAATTCACAATTTACAATCTGCTGATTATTAAATAGATGCATGGAATGCAGTGCACACATGCAAATACACACAAGTACAATCACTGATCACACACACCATGTCATGGCGGGTTGCATCCCGAGCAGGTCGGGGTTAGGTGCCTTGCTCAGGGGCACCTTGGTAGTGCCATACAAAAATAACAACAACAAAAATTCTCCAACACAAAAGTCCATTTCAATGTAAATATCTAAATCATTAAAACAGCTATCCAAACAGGCCAGGAACAGCTTCTCCAGAATTAGTAATTAAACTGATCAAGCTACGTATTCAAAACTATATCTTTGTATGTCTGTCTTTTTGCACTTATGTTTACTTAACGTAGAGAAAAAACTGATATTAGTTCCTTATCTCATTACATCTACACCTCTTAAAACAACTCTGACAAGACTTCCACCACGGTGAAATATTGCACCGCAGCAACCGTATTTTTCCTCCACATCTAACACCTACTCACCTCCCGATGAATACCTGTGCATAACTGTCATTTCCTCTGTCAGGGAAGACGGAGCATATTCAGCTCGCATTCTTGCTCGCACTCGCAGACGCAAGAGCGCTGATAGGTACCAGACCAGCGCTCGCCTGCACTTATCTGCAATTTCCGCAATTAATCCCCCTTAACTGCAGTCATGCGTGCGTCACGTTTAACCCTCCGATATCACACGTCTGCTCGGTGGCACAAACACAAACATTAGCGTCAACTCCTGTGATGGCCACATGGCTGTTGAGCCCTTTTTCTATCTTGGTCCGTAATGAATGATGCATTGCGTTGTTTTGGATTGCAAAGACAGACGCAGCTTGAGACGGGGTGGGACACAGTGCCAGAGGGAGCCGAGGGTGGGAGCATTCTAACAAGACTCTTCCCGTAGTGCGATGGTGACTTGGAGAAGGGAGGAGAACCGCTACGCGTGCTCCCTCTGTTATGCTTGAAGATCTGGCACATGCTCTCACAACAACAACAGTGATGTAACCTGGTAACAAGCCTTTGGCATCTTCACTCTCGACCGAAACCCCGGTCATACCTTCCATATCAACAGCTTCATATCCAGTGTGGGAGAAGCCCTTGTTTTCTTAGCGATTGCAGGGAGGATAGACAGGGAGGGGTGAGAATCCTGCTCACCTGCCCTTCGCTGAAAAAGAGACGGCTAATTTTTTCCAGCCCTGCAGGCAGAGGACTTAGGGGGTTATTTTTAAAACACCACTAACCAAAATAGCGATGTATTGTGGTGGCACGTGAGCACTATAATCACGTTGCAAACAAATCTAAGCCTCATCTTCGTTAAAAAACAAAAAGAAGGTAACGGCGACGGCGAGGCAACGGCTTTTAATGTCAGTCTTCCCTCTCAATTAAAGGCTTAATGGTTCCGCTGAAACCACCCCCAGGAAGAACGCATTAATAACCCGGTCCTTACTTGCATTTTTAGGATGTGTCAATTATCGCTTCACTGCTCACACGGCTGAGCACATTGTTCAGCTTATTGCGGCCTACAGCAAAGCTGAGTGCCAACCGGGCCCATCTCACCGCTAACCGAGTGTGTAAAAGCATGCAGTGTGTGTCAGTGTTATTAGTCGGCAACATTGTGTTACAGTCGGGGCTTTGAAGACGGAGGCAAGGCAGACCTTTTTGCTGTGCACTCGCAAAAAAACAACAAAAAAAAAACAACACACACACACAAGGAATTCTATCCAGTTCCCTGACTCCCTCAATCCCACTTCGCCTGTGGTTGAACAAATCCAGTCCATAATTATTCTGCCAATCAATCAGTAGAGCAACCGTCGCTGTGGGGTAGTGCAATGCAGGGAAGATAGTTGTCAGCGGAGCAAAGCTGTGTGAAGTTCATTTACACCAGCAAGACTTCAAAAAGGCAAGAGAGAGACACCTGGGGCGCCAGTGGCTGGGTGTGTAAGAACTTGGTCGGGGGACCTGAGGGTGGCCAGTTCAAATCCTGGCAGAAGCTGGAATGGTGGCTGGAGGGATTCCAGTTCGGCACTGCCGGGGTACCCTTGAGTAAGGCACCTAATCCCAACCCACTCGGGGTCCAACCCCCACGTGCATCCCTTCGCTCTGTAATCCCTCCACCAAACTGCGTGACGTGGTTTGGGGAACTGATAAAGCATGGCTTCCCTCCTTTTTCTTTTTTCGTATCATTGCTGTAGTCTGCACAAACAAAGGCAAGTCTTCCTTTGGGAAGAAGAGCGGGAAAAAGGCAGTAAAGGCTGCGAAGAGGAGGGCAGACTTGCCACAGAGGGAGGCTGGCGGTAGCAGAGGGTCTGCGAGTTGGCTGTGGAACAGACAAGTTGCTCCAGGCTGCACTCAGAGGCCGAGGATTGGGGGAAAAAAAAAAAAAGGGCGGCACGACCCCTTAATGCAGACGGTTGAACCAAGGCAGGAATCTTTTCGACACAGTAGTAATCTTGTCATTTGAAAGACATCGCATTTTCTCTGCAGCCTTTTCCTGCGTTGGCTGTCGGGTGAATCGACTGCTGTGCACATGTGAGAGATCTAAGGATGAGGCATTCGTTTGCAGGTCTGCATGAAAAAAAAAAAAAAAACCTCGTACAACATTCCAGAAATTGAATCAGCCTTTCCAGTGAATCAGAGCAGTGATCAGTAGGGGTTTGCCTCTCTGTTCCCTAACAGCTTGGCTGGGAGGGAGCCTTTGTTTTGGAAGTGGCAGGAGTGCCCCGACACCGACCATGTGAACCCAATTACCCTGGTCCCACGGCCTGAGGGGCCCACGTTAACACAACTCCCCCCTGAGAGCTCGACTGCGTGCCAGGCTGGCAGTCGAGCAAGATCGCGCTGCTCAGTCGCAAAAAGACCACTTAAGGGTCTGGCAGCGTGGGCGTTTTGGTGGCAATCTCGCGCACCTTTCCTCATCTGCATTCCCCAGATCGAGTCCGAGGCCGCAATTAAATCCCGATCCAGACTCCCGGGAAAGCGGCGGTGTAAGTCGAGCCTGGCAGTGTCAACAAGTCACGCCTCTATTGCTCGTAGCGGAAAAGGAGCTGCCAAAAAAGCTTCGGTCACCACACGCGCAAGAGATTGGCCGTAAAATGAGGGGAGGAAATTGCACCGTGAGTCCTGATTAATTGGAATATTCAAATGTCAGTGATGTGGCAGTAATTACATTCCGTGCTGAACATTTTGTTGGAGGCCCATATATTCATACAGATAACAAGCAATGTCCTCTAACTAAACCCGCACAGTTGAGATAAATGTATGTCATCTCTCTCATCAACTATATGCATGAGCCGCGCTCCCGTGCACAACAGAGACGTCTTCATATGCGGCTGCGTCAGAATTTCCTCCCGCAAGTTCGAAAGGAATCACCTGAGCACGTTCTGTGAGCACAGCGTGGAGCGAGAATTGAGTAGCAAATTCAAAATGTACACAATAGATCAGCGTTTGCTTTTAGCAAATTAATATTACCTCTCAGACTGGCAGTCAGAGCAGGGGAAATGAAACAATGTCACGTAAAATGGACAAATTATAATGATGTAAAAATAAAAATGCACGTGAAATTGTTTGGGGTGTGGCGGGTATGTTGAATATTCCTTTTGAGCAAAGCTGAAATTTGTCTTCGGTTAGGGTGGCCCCAGAGATGGAGGTATAATTAAACCTATTTTGCCTTTAATCAATATGCAATAATGATTCAGAAATAATTAACAATTAATTCAAGAGTTTACAGCCTGACAGAGCCGGATGCGGCTACATCATTAAGCAGCGGAAGCGGCTGCTCTTTGACTCCTGATGTCCCATTTCGCCGCTTTACTGCACTTTCATACTGGCTCTTTAAAATGCTGCTGGCGTCATATTGTACCTGCAGATAATCACACGGCCCAGTGGTCACTGATAACATGCGCCGTGTCTACGCTAATATTCAAGTCTTATAGCTGTTGCTTCGACACTTACAAAAACATTTCGGAACATGTGCAAGAATGTACGTTTAACTTTCAACAGGCTTTTGCCAAGCCCGGTCTGGCAAATGCGCAAACGTGGCAGCGGATGCAGGCTCAAGGTTTTCTGGGCGCAACAAGGATGGACAGAGACACATCACGTGCCAGAATGTCTTTCTACTGAGTGAGGATGCATTCAAGGCATTTTAGGTTGCACAACACACAGCCAATTAAAGGGATTAAGACTGTGTTCACACAAGAAGATCAAATTATCCGCTAAGAATTCTGAGAATGTTCCAGATCTTGAGGTCTTTCTGGCTAAGGCTAACTTGCATGTGGTGGTGGGGAAATCAAGCAAAGGTGATGAGGACAGAGCAGCTTCTTTCCTCAGCTCAACCACACACATGACAAGCCCGACCAGCTGTACCAGAGCGTGGTATGAACTCAATCAGCTGTGGAGTTGGACTGATGTAACCTTGTGTGTTTATGCCAGCTGATAAATACCTCCGGCATTCTCCAGGTGATTTTGGTGATAATTTGAGAGGCTGAGTAATTTCTCTTCATTTGACTGTAACACAACATCGTGGCAAGACTGTCTGCAGTTGTGTGAGAGAGAGAGAGTTATCTGTCTATACCTGCTCTCTTCTGCCTACCTGCCATGTTCCACATCATTTCAATTAATTTGGTTACCTGGAGACAATGTTGCTGTTTGTCTAGATGTGGGCGGGGGAGGGAAGCGGCACCGTTCATTGTTAGTTTAAGCTTTGCTACTATAACACAGCCGAGCACAGACAGACTCATCATCATGGAGTTTTTGCCTTACAAGAGCCGTAGCAGGTCACCACAAAAACAGGGGATTTGCAACAACAACAACAACAGAACAGTGATTTTGTCATACAGTCAAAAGGTTTTTGGTCAACAAAAAGGCTCAAAGGGAGATGAAGACAACTCTTTCACAGGGATATCGCCACAAACCCTGGATTTCCACAGGACATTATTTGGGAAGGTCGGAGAAATCTAATACAATAAAGTGACAGAGTTGCTCGAGGAAACAAGGCTGTACATAATAACCGATGGATTCTCCGATACTGTTGTTACATGTCTTACACCTCATTCAATCTTTGATTGTTTTATGTATTTAGGGCTTAGTTTCAATCAACTTTTAGTCGGAGTTCCTCCTCCTCTTTATGTGGTTATTTTCTTAATACACAGAGGGTTGCGAGGAAAAAAGGAAGAATATTTAGCATTCAGCGGAATTAAAACATTGTCAGGAGAAATTGCTTAGTGGGGAAAGCCAATAACATCATTGCCAAGCAGTGTTTACTTGGCCTTTCATATTGTCTAAACGATTGCTTTAAAAATATCTAGTGCCTGTCAAGAGTCAAACCAAGAAGACATTATAAGTGTGCAGAGATATCGTGGAAAAAGTTAATGTGGATTTAATTTGTGGCTGAACGCCTCAAAGACCCTTCAGTCCTTTCCCACTTTTCAAAATCAAAGGCAGTGATTGGACAAAAAAGAGAATGTTCACATGGCGTCGTTATAAAAGATGCAACAGCAGAGCAAAGAAAAAGAAATTACTGGACTGAAACACTATCAGACGTGAATCGATTCAGGTAAATTCAGGCAATTTTGCTGAATTGCCGTAAATGCACAGTGTTTGATACGATGGCTGATGTCACTGGCAAGTGTAAGTCACACCAGCCTCTGAACAGTGCAGCACTCCCCGTCTGTGGGAATGACAGGTGACGAGTAGGGGAAGGAGTGGGTGCCACTGTTGTGAAACTTGGCTGTGGGGATTCCAAAGAGGAACTCTCCCTTTCGAGAGGAGGAGGACAACGGAGCCTCGTGGGGGCAGCTGACGTTTTTCTCCGTGGCTGTGGCTCATCGGACACATTGGGAAACAGCTCGTCTGAGATGTTTGTGAATGGGGGGGGGACGATGACCACGCCAGCACCAGACGTCCACGCCGTGCTGAGGTCACAGATATGAAATCTGTTACTATCTTATTAAATAACCTTGCTGGTGTCTCAGCGCTTCTTAAAAAGGTATAAAAAGCTTCAGACATCCACACAAATTGTGCATTTCAGATTATGTAAAGTGGCTTTTAACCTCCAATCGATTGGCAGAGTTGAGCAAAAGTCTTGAGTGCTCTTTATTATTAGATAGAGAGACAGAGGCAAGTGCATACCTATATAGACTGAATTAAATTCTTTATGAGTGAATAAAAATCGCATTTGCACAGCTACTGCATGGCTCGGCGGAGACTGATGAGGTTTATGACACTCCTCACAGATGGCAGGTGAAACATTCCTGCGCCATCCTTAGCATCCTTGGTCGGCCACCACAACGAGGGCCATCACGCTCCATTTTAATGAACCGTCGGATCCTGCACTGAACTATTTAGCTGAGATTCATCTCCCTCAACAACCCTGTAAATCAGAAATCAGCCAATCTGAACATTTCTCTCTCTCTCTCAAAAAAAAAAGACTCCCTTTCAATGTCAGTAGGACTCCGCTTAGATTGTGATAGCATCATTAATTTTTTGACACTGCTAAATGATCGCACCATCTATGTGTACTAAACATGGAAAAACACTTGTGAGGCCACCGACGACAACAAGTGTTTTAAGATGCGAATGCATCATCAGAACCCATACAAAGGCCTCATTACAGCTGCTAACACTGATGTGCGGCTTTTTTTTTTTCACACCGTGTCTTGGTGGTGTAAAAGATAAGACTAATTAGCACGGAACCATTTGCATCCTCAACTCTGTGTTTCGCCAGTGAAGACGGGAGAGGAGGCACGCTAAGCTAATGAATGTTTGATTTGAAAGCAAAGACTTCCCGTTACCTTGGCCGCTCTAGACGGAACTCCTCTCTCTCTCCGAATCCCACTTCACATCTCCCGCTACGTTCTCTGGCATGGCTGTCGGCATCCCACCTTTTTTCCTTCCACCTTCCCTCTCTCCACTTTAAATTCCTGAGTTCGCCCCCTC
>OMPJ01011095.1:0-10328 GCA_900312935.1 Carapus acus
GAGGAGCTGGGGTTACAGGGAGAGGATGGGGGTTGATGATTCTGCCCCGCTATCCACTTCCTATTATTCTTTTTCTGCTGACGTCCATAACAGGAGATAAAGGAATGCAAAGAAAATAAGGTGTTTATATGCTACATGCATTGAATCAAATATATATTTATGTATCAATACAATGATTGTATGAGGCTATAAGTGGAGTCATGCGCACATGTAAGTACAAAAATGGGGACATTTACAGTACATGTACTGTATTTATAGAGGGAGATGTACAAATTGCAATTGATGATATTCAGCTGTAAACAATTAATTCTGTATGGTAGGGATCTGTTGATCTTGCAATTCAGGAAATTCAAGGTTTTTTTTAAGTAGGTGGGTACTTTGTAGTAAAATCACACTTGTATCAGCAAAAACAAAATCAGCAAAAAAATAAAAAAGTGAAAATATACTGGCTTGTGTAAAATTATTATTATTATTATTATTATTATTATTATTATTTCCATTATTACTTATAATAATAAGAATGAGAAGAATAAGAATGATGATGACAATAACCATACATTTAGGTTTATATACAGTAGCACCTTTCACGACAGCCAATGATGTTTTACAATAATATTACTACAAGTCAATCACTTATTTTGCTGCTGTTGTAAAGAATCAGCATTTCAGATATGAAAACATCCCCAAAAGTATGATTTTATATTGCACATACTTAAACAAACATATATTTTGTGTCAGCTTCCCCAGGCACCATAACGCTATTCAACATATGCTTCTGTATGTATATTTCCCTCAAAAGCATCAACGCAAACACACAGATGCACAAGTGCTGCTGCCATCGTACCAATATCTGTCACACACTCACACACATTCCCCTCATCCGGCTTCGGAGGTGTGAATGCATTTTCTCAGAAACACAGCATCTCCAACCGGTCTGCAGACAGCGATGCGCACATGTCAGATTTTGGTATGGAAAATGTTATTTTACTCCCTTCCCTCGGTCCCCTGGGTCGTAAGCAAGCATGCCTGGCTGACAGATCCGGCTGATTAGGGAGCTCTTCTGTCTGCTTTGGAGGGTTCCACCCCCCCTTACCCACAACCGCCTACCCACCCCTCCCGTTACTAGCTACCCAGGTAGCAAACCCACTGGTAGCGGCGCCCCTCCAGACTGCAGGACCACCAGGCCCGACACACGCGCTAAGTGAGCCGCGTTGCATTAGGCTTTAATTGCATCATGTATCACACAACAGCCATTAGGCTAATTATTTACTGGTGAAGGGTAAATGAGGTTTGGCTGCGCGCTGACTGGGCCTCGGCCACGGCCACACGCTGGTAAGGATGCAGCCAGGCTGGCGCTGAGATTTTGGAAGGAAGGGGGGCGGGGGGCAGTGCCCCCCTTGAATGGCGGCTGCAGGAGGTGCGGAAACGGCTTCTTACCCCAAAAATGGACAGTCGCTCAAGCTGTACCACCATGGAACCCATTTTCATACCATGGTACCCTCTGCACACCACGGTAACCTCCTTTTACACAATGGTAACCCCCCTTTACGCCATGGTACCTTCTTAATGCCATGGTACAACCTTTACACTGTCCTACCCGAATAGCGTCTTACCCCATTAACACAATAGTAACCGCCTTTTTTGCCATGCTACCCCCTTTACACCATGTTTACCCCCTTTACACCATGGTATCCACTGTACATGTTCAGTGGGTACAAGAGTATTTGGCTCTTGATTAGTCATTTGTTCTGTTATTTGTTTGGGAAAATACAATCCCAAAATTCACCTGCCACAACTTTTGTCTAAATATGATATTATTTGTTGGCAATTATGGTCTCTTAAATACATTTCCTACGATATTTCTTTATTCCAGTGTGAACTCAGGTGTACAGGCAAAGAGGAAATGGGGATGTACACATAAGTGGCGTCCAAATCAATTTTTTCGTCACTTTTTTGGTTCCTTTTGTCAGTTTTCGTTTCGTGGCATATTTGAATTTCTGCATTCCAATCCGATTGCAGACATGGAGCAAAGCGTCACTGAATTGTGCGTTGTGTACCTTTTATCTTGTGTTGCATTACCTCGTGCATATCTTAGATAATTTTCGCACAAAGTTTTTAGCAAAGCTTCCTTCTCTTTGCCGTCCTTTGACGGTAGCTGAGAACAGATGGCAGGAAGTGACTGACTGTAAAAATTTCGACGCACGACTCCGATCCCGATGTCTGCCAGCAATCCAAACATGGCAGTTGCCAATAAAGTCACATTTGTCCTCATCCAAACTTGTATGTTCGCATAAAAACATTTATTTTTCTCTCCTGTCCCCCTTGTTTACAAAGCCTACGGATCTTTAATGTCGCTGGACCGTGGACGCCTCTGATCCTTCCGTCATGGACGTCTAGCACCAAATGAAGGACATTTTCCTTTGTCCATAAAGAAAAACGTGTTGAAAGCCAAACAAATTGAAGTCAGGGCTCAATTTTTATGGTACTTTTGGTGATCAGGGGCGAATGTTCTGACTGTCGTGGTTTTCTAACGACCAGTAGAGGCAAAATTATCAAAAATACACAACGACCGGAGAAGGAATTGTGAGTAATGTGTCAGTTAGAAGTCCGGCCTTGGCAGAGGTACGTGACAACGCTCTGATTCCGTCCAATCCGTCAGCTCCCGCTCGTTAGAAAACCTTCCCCTCACGTCTCTTCTGGATGGCCTCACACGGCGAGAGTCAAAAATTACCCCATAATTGCCGCTCAGGCATCATAACAAGCCGGCCTGCCCCACTGACACCGCCGCGCAAACAGGTCCAACACGGGGGGAATTGATGGATACGGGCGAATCGGATTATATATCGCTGTACTCAATTAGACACAGCACATAAAGCAGCAGATCTATTTCCCTGTTTCTTCCGACTTAGTAGTCAGATATGAAGACGTGAGGCGCGTTTTCATATTTCCTCGGCCCGCGGCCCCGTCTCGCCGTGTCATCGCAAATGATAACATCCCCGGGATTTATCGTACGTTTGACACGCCGGCAACCAAATTGTAATTCAGCGGTCGGAGCATATTCATAGGAGCGGCAGCGGCGGCGGCGGCCTCGCATGTGTCGACGGCGTATTAGCACGGGAGATGCTCGAAAGGTCAACCGCCACGTCTGTCGGAAGAGTTACGAATAATGGAGTATTGGTGTTTAATACCACAGATATGCGGGACGTCTTGTTGCGAATATGCAATTTCTTCAGTTTTTCTTCAGTTTCAAGGAATCAAGTGTATCAAAACACTATTTATTGTCATTTGACGTGTGCTAATCATGGTTCAAAGTTGTACTCTTTGAGAAATCCAGTAGGGTCCTTCCTTTGTACCTGTCTTTTCACTATAAAAATCATTTTTCTGTGGAATAATACCTACTTTTCCACATGGATGTATGTTCTGCGTAATTTTGTCGTGTTTTAATTTGAACGCACAACCTCCCCGCCCCAGCCCGATATAATATAAAACTAATGATACATGGTGTCAAACGCGGTGGGCAGATGTGTAACTTCATCCAAACAAAGAAAAAAAATACGTTTGGATGCGATTTTTAGGGTTTCTGAGCTATTAGGGAAAGTTAAATAGCGCTTTTACGATGCGATATTTCATGCGTGTGAAGGACGGGCTGTAAAGTTTGATGCGGTTTTGACGGGACTGGGCGCCACGCTTTTGTCTTCTGCACCTTTTTGGAGGTCGGGATTCTTCGAGCAAATAATCAACCCCTTCGGTTTTACTGCAAACACATCTGTCAGGTACTACTATTGGCAGTGAAATTGCTCAAACTTTTGGAAGTTTTAGAATCAGTGCTCAGGAAATGGCTCATAATGTCGCCTGCTTGGGGATGAATGCTAAATCCTGATAATACGTTTTTCAATTAGATAAGTGTGACTAGTGATGGAATATCATTTAAGGTTAATTGGCCTTAAAAAAGTAAATTTGTAGAAATTTCTGACTTGATAAAAAGCAACACAAGATGGTGACAATAATTCTAATAAAACATTTTTCTTTCCTTTTTCCGAAGACGTTCTTGTCTACCTACTGTACAGTATATGCAGCAGCATACAAAGTGAATTTGATGTTTCTGGGCCCAACTTCCATTTTTTGGATGAACCACGCGTCCATTAGAGACGACAGGAGCCTTTTTGAATTTTGTCACGTTTGAGGCGATTATTTATCTATTTATTGTTGACGGGCGCCAAAGTGACAGGCGGCGTTTTTCCAACGCCTCCCTGATTAGAGCCAATCATCAGCCCCCACCAGCCCCGTACCTGCGGCGGCGCTTTATTTATTTATATATTCACATGCGGGCTGGATGTTGTTGTCATCTGGTGTGCGGCAGTTAAGGAGGAGCGTGATTGACAGATGCATCCGGGTTCACAGTTTATTGGTTTCGCGGAAGAGAGGCAGATATGCCAATTTAGACAGCCAAGTGACAAAAGGGAAGAAACTTTCCATCTAAATAGAATAATTCCACTTCTGGGAATTCTCTGCTGGGGGGGTGTTTTGGAGGGGGGTGTGGTGAGGAAAGGGGAGAACCGGGGGAGTGAAGTATATTTTCTTTTTTTTCTTCCCTCCCTCACTTTTAACAAGAGCGGTGAATGACAAACATGTCCGACAGTTAGAGGCTGACAGAACATCGGCGTCTGATGCTTCACGGGGGAGCCATGAAATAAACAACAGGCAGAGAAATTGAATTACAAAGCAAAAAAGGCTCCATCTCTCTCTCTCCCTCTCTCTTTCCCTCTTGTTCCCCCTCTCTTTCTCTCTTAGTACTCTTTATAAGGAGCGACACCTTCTATTGGGTTAGGGTCAAGGTGAGGGTTACGGCTAGGGTTAGGGTTGGGGTTTGGGCAAGGGTTAGGGTTGGGGTTGCTGTTTGGATGTCATCTCAATTCTTCAACCCTAACCCTAGCTGTAACCCTAACCCTAACCCTAGGGTCTTTTTATTCTTCTTTTTCATCACCTTGTTAATTCTTCTTCCAGAATGGTTGGTCAGTGCCTCAATCTTAAAAACTGAGATGACACCCAAACTCTAACCATAACCTTCGCCCAAACCCTAACCCTAGCCCTAACCCTAGAGTCTTTTTATTCTTTTTTCTCCACCTTCTTAATTCTCCTTAAGGAATGGTCGGCCTGTGCACTCAATCCTAAAATGAGATGTTTCCCAAACCCCAACCCCAAACCTAACCCTTGCCGTAACCTTAAACCTAAGCTTAGCCTTCACCATAACCGCAAACCTAACCCTAGCCCGAACCATCGCCCTCGCCCTGACCCTCACCCTAACCCTAGGGTCTTTTTCTTCTTCCTTACTTTCACTATTTCTCACCTCTAGTAAACTCAGGCAAGAGTGTGTTTGTCACGTTTTACTCAACTTTTACCATTTAAACCAAAGATGTGGAGTATTTTGGGTGGGAGCAACTGAACCAGCCCCATTCTACCGCTGACGTAGCATGAATTGTGCAGTTTTCGGAGACGATTGCTATTATCGTGCCCCAACGAATAGCACGCGGCTAATCGGCGTCAGCGTCCACATGTTGTAAATCAATAATCACGTAACTAAGTCATCCAAAGCAGCAGCAGCAGCAGGCGCGGCTGTGGAGGGATTACGGGACGGAGAAGGAGACGAAAATAAGCTCTAAAGAGAGGATTTCATGCATAAATCTCTCCCCTGCAAACTTGGCACAAATTGAATTCAGGCACACGCGTCTGGAGCGAAAGAGAAGAGAGAGAGAGAGAGAGAGAGAAAAAAAAGAAAAAATTAATTCAGCTTTACAAAGCGTAGAGAGGTTAAACACTTTATGTGCTGCTCAGTGATCCAGATCCTGGAGAAAACATTCAGAGGCATTCTCACCGCCGCTTTGTGTACCATGTGATCTCACACCTGAAAAGTAAATACATTTATCTCCAAACATTCTCATTAGACGCAGCCGGACCTGTTTTTTTCTGTCTTATTTTTTATATACAACACCGCCGTTTGTCTGGGGCGGCCATATTTAGCCGCTCGCCGATCGTGAAGACGCGCGGGGCAATTTTTCATCCGCCCAAACACACTTCCTGTAATATATATTAATGCCTAATGTCGATATGTTATGAACTGAATTAAGCCAAATAAATACTCAGGCCGAGCTGAATTGAATCCCTCAGCCTCTCGCTGTGTTTTCCCCCCGCCTGAGTCGGTGTTTAATTATAGACTGATGTTAAATTAAGCGTGGATTGACTCTTTCTGTTGTCGTTCTGCACGCCTCGACTCGGGTTGCGTGTGTGTTTTTCTCGGTTAAGGGGAATTATTTACATCAACGGAGGAAGCTGCGTTGTTCACGTTCGCCTCGAGTACAGGGTGAGCGCCGTCTTTAGCATCGCAACCCTGTGTGTAAAAGTGTGTGTTTAGCATATGCACAGTTAAGAAATATAATTTGGGCTTTAAGATTTAGAAATCACATTTGGAAGATTCGCAGCCTCATAAAACATCATCCAGCCTATGACAGTGGTATCGTGTTTGCAAAGAATGGCATACAATTCCTTTTTTGTTGTTATACTTGAGATTCTGTTAGCGTTATTGGCTGTTAGCTGCTAGCTTGGCAGCTGAATAAACCATAATGGAGTTGCAACTCTTCATAACATATTGAAGTAACTTGTGCTACCTTGCTGTAACTTCTGGGTGTCTGCTAATGTTAGTTTTTTGCAAGTATGAGACATTGCTCGACAGCGCCACCAGTGGCCGGAAAGCACAACTGCATGCATTTAAAAATCCACTAAAATTCCACCAACAAATACAACAGAGGCTTTAGATTTTTTTTTTTTTTTTTTTTGCATAAAAGATTTCAGACACTTTTATTATTGTACAAGTGAGACCAGTATAATGAAAGTGATAATACCGATGAACATGAAAGACGATTTTTTTTTAAACCGTATTTACAGAGAAGTGTCTTCACATCACACACAAAAAATCCTTCTACAAATGAACGATTTGTAAATAACAGAACATTAAATAAAGTCCACCTACCTTTAGGTTTACAGCTGAATATGCATATGATGACCATCTCTGCACTGCATAGAATTTATACATATACCATCATCATGAACAAAGAGGAGTTTTCCCAGTAATACTGCTGTCATGACGCAAACACGCGGCCTGTAAATAAACATCAACTAAGGAGAACTAAGTCTTTGGCAAATGCAAAAATACATTCACTTGACAACACGTGGCGTGAAAGATGGAGGAAATCCCAGCGTGGTGTTAAAATAAAAAAAGAATAAAAAAACAAGAAAAAGGGGTTAATTCTTGGCCTAAGAGGTGAGTGAGGGAGCCGAGGCTGGGTGGGAAAAGAGTTTAAGGCATTTTGCTGAAATCGCTGCCCTGCTTTTTGCACAACTTTGACATTATTAAGAGTCAGAATTATCACACGGACGGGACATCGACAGTAGATCGGATGGCGCTAGCTTAGCGGGAGATGGCCGCGTTAGCCGTCGTCGCTGCGGTGGAATGCCAAAGACTTGAGTCAACGTAAAAAATGTATAGTGCACATCAAGGCAGGAATGTGAGCAGAAATGTGAGAAACGACAGGTTGTTAAGCCTCGAGTTACAGACAGATGACGAATAAACAAACTTGAGAAGAATCCGAAACTGTAAGTGAGGATTATTTTGACTCACAGTTACTTTCATGATATGCGGTGAAAGCGAAATATGCATCATTTTCTGCATAAGAACATCTCCAGTGTTGCAAACCTCCAAATAGTGCAAAAATTAACAAAAAAATATTTTTTTGCCTCGATCTACCGTAACCTAAAAACAACAACGACAAAAAAAACAAAAAACATAAAATCCCAACACAGTAGCTGAGCAGTCTGACACGTCATGAGATGTTGTCACGGATTATGAAAAAATAAAAATACTCCAAAAACTTAAATAGTTTATGTGGTAGTTCTGAGTCTCTTGCAGGATAGCAAACCATGATGATACACATTCACGCCTCCCTTTATTTTCAAATTGATCTTTCTTCTTTCACTTGTCTGTTGTTTTTTTTCTGTCGTTTATGTGTTTTTTTTTTTTTTACATTTGATTGTGTGTCACAGAGATCGCGTCTTAATCTTCTCGTGGCGTGGCCGCGGCGGGTTGGAGACATGCTAGGCGTTTTGGTCGGTTAGCGTCCAAACGGACGAAAACGCCAGCTGGTGACGGGTGAGGGAGAAAAGAAAAGTTAAGCTCAGCACCGCCCCCCCACTCAACCCAAAACACCTCCGCCACCCTCCCCCACCCAAGAAAGTAAATGTACAGTAGTATTGATCCGTGACAGGATGACATGGTGACACCGCCCAAAGCGGGGAAAATAAATTTCTGGATATTTTCATGTTTTCTTGTTTTCTTTTGCTTTTTTCCCATTTTTCTCTCTCTTTTTTTGTGTTTGTGTGTGTGTGTTCTTTAGTATATCCACGGTACACGTGTGTGAAGCGTCTCGCGGCGTCTCCGCTAGCGTGGCGAACCGTTTCAAAGAGTTTTCAAAGTACATCCTGGATCCTGAATTGCGTTACTTTGCCGTGGTGGACTCTGGGAACATTTTTATGCACGGTTGCTCAGTGTCCAGCGGACCGTGCCGTTCACACCGGGGCAATATGGAGGCTGAGGCCGTGGTCCTGCAGGTTGATCTGGTTTCCATGGTAACTAGTGACGGTCATAGGCAGTGGCAGCAGTGGGAGGGGCGGAGCCTCTCGATGCGGCACTATAATAATAAGGGGAACCTGAAAGTTAACAGAAGAACGAGCCATTTGAAACAACCAATGATGAATTTACTTTCATTTACCAAATGAGAACATCGCAGATTGACCCGAATACGAGCGTGTCCTTTAATTACCCAATGACCCGGCAGCGGGTACTGGAAATGAATGATTTCTGACTGCAGCAGAACTCATTATCTTTTAGGGGGGGGGTACGTTCCTGCTTAATTTAGCTTTATCAGTAATTGTTTTGCAGTAGCAATGTGGTGAGCAGCAGCTGCGCTAATGCTACTAGTTACCGTCGTTCTGATTGAAGCATTAATTGAAACCGTAGTACTCGAATGTTGTAACTGCGCTGGCAGTGACGGTCACACTACGGAATGAGTATAACAGTGTAGTAGTATATACACTTAAATCTTTTTTCCTAAAACCACGCAATCTGTAAACTGCAGTTATTTAACTTTGACTTGACTCCAAAACTGGTAAAATACCTCCTAAAGAGTTGTTACTGACAGTGACGTGTAGTCAGGGGAGGCAGGAGAGGTCGTAGAAGTACGCAAGTACACTTACGAGTTTGAGAAGAATAATCCTGATTACATACACATAATATTTGAAACAGAGCGTTGCAGAACAGTATTTAGCTTGTAGTGGCAGTGGTCGATAGGTAGCTAGGTACTTTATTGATCCATTGGTCTGGCAATCTAGGAAATTTAAGTAATAACCCCCTTTTTTCAAGTATCAGCAGTACTTGTTGTTGTGACAGTACCAGTAGCAGTCACCACGGTAGTACTGTTGGACTCTGATGGCAATAGCATTGCTAATATGGATTAGTAATGCTAACTGTGTCACCTGTACTTGGTATAGTAGCATCGGTAGTGCTGGTGTTGATAGGTGGAGTACATACGGTAGTTGGAGTAGGAATAGTGGTTTAAATAGTTGTGATGAAGAGTACTATCAGCGAGAGCATCTGTACTGTCACTGTACTAGCACTAATAGTAATGGTAGTAGTACTGCTACTGTCGTTTAATCTGATTTGTAGTACTCCAGGTAGATCCCCTGACCCTCGGTGACCCTGCTGGTACTCACTTAGTAACGCTGGGTTGCTGAATCGCCAGGCCTCGTTGTAGGTCGTGTACTGCGGATGACTGTAGGGGTTCCCCGAAAACTCGCTCCCTGGAAAAACAAAACAACAAAATCAATTAGCATCTCAATGCGTCAAACCATTAACCGTCACTCACATGCAGGCGTACACACAAGCGAGCGCACGCGCACAAACGCACGCACGCACGCCCTCCGGTCGCTCCTCGTTCACACGCAGGACGCAATTTGAGGGGGCAAACGATAGTCATCTCTGCGAGGCCAGTCAAGCAAGTAATTTATTTCTTTTTCATTTCACTTAAGTTATGCAACGCTGAACAATACAGGATGTGACACTGCTGGCAGCCCTCCCGCACCCTTTTTACCCCCACGTCCCATTTATGGATATCTACCCTTTCTTCATCCTTCACTATATTCCAAACCGCTCTAATAAATACCACCGGCGTCATAAACAGCCTCATGCATACATTTTTTTTTTTTTTTTTTTTTTTGTCCAC
>OMPJ01011097.1:0-10403 GCA_900312935.1 Carapus acus
AGGGCCGCATATAAATCAAAAAAATTCTAAAAGCAATAATTGCGAAAGGAGGGGGGACAATGAGAAACAGAGCAAAGGACGGGGGTGGGGGCGGGAGAGACAGAGAGAGGGAATTATACATCTCCATGAGGTGCTCCACAGAAAAAGGCCCTCTGGGTCTCCAATGAGCGATTGACTGGGGTCCCAACCAAGCACACTAACCACATGCAGAAATACAGCCTGAGCGTCTCTAGTGTGAGCACATAAACCGTGTCCCCTCACTGGACGCCCACACCTCGTCTACCCAGTTGCTGAGATGACAAGGGTTAGACGTAACCCTAGGGTAGACGAAAAACAATAGACGTTTTTTTCAATTTTTTTTATCAGCCTCCCACATCTGGAGCCATCACCTCATTAATAAGAAAATGGAGACGCAGCATCTGTTTGTAGTTTTATGAGGGATGGTTTGTAGATTCTGGAATTTTTCTGCCGCTGTCGTGAGGCCAAAAGTCTTGCCACCAACTATTTCGGGAGAGGAACGATGAGAAGTGCAGCTACACCAAAAAAGATGAAACTGCAAATGCTATCAATTCAGTTATTATATTTCCGACTGACCAAAATTAGCCGAAGGTCCCAAGATGACATGTCCCGTGTGAAAAATAACCAAGGAAGTCTTACTACTACTGCCCAATAATGACGATTACCAACTGACTCTTCCCTCATGAGTCTCTCTGACTGAAACACCTACGCTAAAATTACCAAACATCTTTCTATTCTGTGAAAAGGTCATTGAGAGGTCGTTCTGAAATTAAAAACTAAATGAATCTTCTTTGCTGTGCCCAAATGGTCCAGGTCAGATGACAGGACTGCAGCCCTAACTGTGATTGCAGGAAAATCAAGGATGCAAACAGCAGGTGTGAGATGAGGGTGGGACGGCAGCAGAGGGGAGACAGTGATCAGCACACAACAGCAACCTTGATAAAGTTTACTGCCATGTTATCACACAGAATGTAGAGTGCGGGTAATATTTATGAGTATGCCGAGTTTAAGCAGGTTTTTTTTTTTTGTGCTTGTTTTTTAACCAGCATTGGCACTTTTGCTGGTGCTGATTCAAAATGTGTCCTTTTATAGATGTTCACACTGGTGTTAGATGCAACATCTAAAAAATCCAGGTATTGCTTTGATTGCTGTTCCCAGCTCAAAACGGATTAGGAGTGTGCCATTGGGTAAAATGGAAATTCACATTTGTTCTGCCACCAAGTCACACGATTGCTGCATGTCAGCAGTGTGAAAATGGTCTGAGAAAGGGCGAAATTCTCACTAATTCCACATCAAAACAGTTCACACAATCGTTCAACTGTGGACTGTGTTGAATCTATGGAATGTACATGCACACCCGTTACTTTTAGGAGTGTCCGATGGCGTTGGCGTGTTCACTTCTCTGGGGTGTTTTGGCAGAGGAGAGCTTCCTCTTCCCATGGTGCCTACGTCATTGTCACTGGTCGCTGGTGAAGTATGGATATCTATCACTTCTCCTTTGTGGCCACCCTCAGGGAGCAGAGAGCGTGATCGCAGAGAGGAAGGATGTGGTGATTTGGTCAGATGTCAGACACGCTGTGACAAAAAGGCAGGCTTAAAACAGACTCCAGAGACTTGCATGCTGACATCTTTTTCAGAAATTTAGAAGTTGGAATTTTTTAAGGGAAAGAATTCATTTGAATGAATCCACCCCAGATGGTAATATCATACCTTTCTTTGGGCAACATTTTGTCTTTCACAAATCATCTCACACAATACAGTACTACCTGATCAAAGATGATGGTTTAATGACTGTTAACGCAACGCTGATGTTGCAACCTCAACGCTGAGCAGCCCTCTGGAATACTGTAAATAAGTGCTCTATCAGATTGCTAATCGGAGTTTGTGATGTGAATTTGTCCTCTCTGAGTGCCACAAAGATCATATCGCACAGAAATATGATAGCAAATGATGTGTCAACAACTGGGAGCAAACAGAGAAGAGAGCAAAGAGCAATGATGGACACACATGTCCATATTGCACAGCAAAATAAAAGAGAATGTCTATCCACAAACATTCACATGTGTCCTTATTTTAGGGTGGCGTAGATCAAGCTTTCGCATTTCATGATCTGATGTTTTCCATATTCGCCCTCGACTGTCTTTTTGTCGTGGTCTTGATTTTGCTTTGTATTTCGGAGATGTGCTGCGCTAACCAGCTGTAGTTCGATTAATGTGCAGTAGATGGTGCTATTTCCTCTGGCATGTGGAAAACATGCAGGTGGTACCTCTCGTGAGACCCGGTGATATGTACTGAGACAAATGATCTAACTGAATGATTAAGCTTTTATCCGAAATTTGGCCCAAATATGAATAATCCCTTAAGCTCTGTCTGAGCTTTTCAGGCGAGCAGAACACTCTTGAACCTTCTTCAACCAGCACTGACACTCTCCTCGTCCTCGGTTGGCTACCTTGTGTTGAGTCTGTGCCAGTCCTATCTAAGTTCTGCTTGGATGGCACTCTATGGAGACAGTCCAACACTTTCAGTCACTGTTAACATTCCACATCAGTCTCCCTCCACACTAAACACGGCCGATGCTATCAAGCAGAACAGGGTACGACAACAAAGACAGCCCAAGAATTCATCTCCCTTTCACACACACGCACACATGCACAAACACACAGCAAAGGGATTCACTAATGCACATGAGTATTTACAAACTGCAGACGCATGATTAAGGCTTTGACAGTCGGTGCCAATGTGATCATTATGCACCTATTTAAAGCACACTGGAATTGTGTGCATGTATACACGCTCACACACAAGTACGCAACTTCCTCAGGTGGTTGTAGTGCTTGCCAAAAAACTGCTGCTGTCACCTACAGTGTGCAGGTGTAAACCTGTCTAACCCTTAATCAGCCTACTTCAACACATGATGCCTCAGAATGTCCTCATAAAACCTGTTGAACATTGATGCCAGCATTAGGTTTTTCTCATCACCGCCTGTTTTTTTTTCGCTTATTGTGATTATGATGACGATGATGGTACAGCTTTGGTACTGATGATTGATGATTTGGCGGTACAACGTGGTGGCAGGTTGCTGACCGTGATCCTCTCCAAACTGAGTGGACTCCTACCTTGGTGACTGGATCTGCAGCTACCTCAACAAAAGATACAGTATGTCAGACAGAAGGACACCAGGTTTTACACTGTGAACAGCAGCAATGGAGCACCCCAGGGCTCGATGCTAGACCCACTCCTCTTCATCCAGTACATCCAGACGTCTACTACAACTCCAAGCTGTGCCTAATCCAGAGGTTCGCTGATGACACAGCCATTGTCAGGTGCATCAAGGTTGACAAAATGGAGGAGGACAGGAGGCTGGTGAGGGATGATACTGTCTGGTGCTAGAGGAACCACCTGTAAGTCAACACCTTGAACATCACAGAACTAGTCACTGACATAGGAGAGAAATGAGGCGGAGGTTAGGTCCTCCTACAAATACCCCGGACTGTGGCTGGACAACAAGCAGGGCTGGACAAGCAAGAACCACATATACAGAAGAGGGCAGAGCAGGCTGTACTTCCTAAGGAAGCTATGATTCCTCAACATGTGCAAGAACCTCTGGTGGATGCTCTACAGTCCATGGTGGTCAGCGTCCTTTTCCACACAGCAATGTGCTGCTGGGGCAGCACTTCACAGAGGGATGTGGTTGACATGAGGCTGGACATCGTGGTGACGGTGGAGACAAGAGGACAAACTGCTGAACATTATGGACAATACTAGCCACCCTGTGCACACCAACAGCAGCACCCAGAGGAGCCTGTTTAGCAATTCAGCTGCTACTTTCTAATGCAGGACCAACAGACTAATGAAACAGTTTGTCTCGCTGGCCATGAACTCTTCATCTTGGGTGAGGTGGGGGCGTTGGGGGTGGGGCAACAACGGTCATGGGAAGCAACAGCAGAGCACATATCTCAAGCTCAGGGAAAACGAAATGCAGTACATGTTAACACATCATACATCTACCCTGTCTTTGCCAAATGGAATTGGCAACGTCCTCCCAGTATCACTCACACTATGCTGCTGATGCACAGTAGGCGGGCTGCTGGTGATTGTGTCGAACGGCGAAAACATCACTGTTCGTGTACTGTTCCTTGTTATCCAGTACTCTCTCAGTCACAAGTATTTAGTTAAATCCTTTGTTTTGTATTCGTGTTTCTTTCCCAGTTCTGTTTCTGTTCCGCTCTTCAAGCTGCTGTGGCTTTAAATTTCCTAAATAAACAGATCAATGGATCAGTCAAGCACCGCCCTACCTACACACCAACCATCAGCTTTGTACTTTACTTCACTGACAACCTATGTTATTGTACCACCTGTTACTCCATAGTTGCAGGCAACGTGCAAGATCTGCTATAGCACCAACAACGGGCCAATGATAGTGTCTCACCGTAATGTTTCCTGACACCCACTGCTGCTTGGCAGCCAGTCAATAAAGTTGTGAGAAATATCAAAAACAAAGTTTAATCTGGCGCACTGCCACATTTTCCAGCTGATATTTTCCGGCTTTGTGTTTCACGCTCTGCTTTTGCGGCTGCGGTTTCTCCCCTGACCCCTCTCGTGTCCTCTTGATGTTGTTTTTTGCTGGATCAGATCCTCTCTATTTCTCTGTCTTCTCTTTTCTCCTTCCAGCTCTTTTCTTCCTGTGACCCACCCTGACCACCTGCCTCCCACTGACCCCAAGCGACCTGCAGCTTTTCCATCTCCACTGCTGGATTCATCAACTGTCTGGAGCTCTCAGCTTTTCCGGCTCCTGTTCCACCTCTTTGTATGCTGCCTGACCTTTCCCACATCTTTCTTTTTTTGCACCACAGATCTCCACATACGTGGTTACAACTCTACACATTTTGAGATTTGTGGAGTTCACGATTTGAGCATCTAAGTCAACGTCAATTATTATAATTATGGTGTTGTTACATGTGACGTAAGATGTCATGAATTTAAGTGAACTCACAAATGCAGCACTACTTTTTATCTGATCTTTTTTTATCATTTTGACGATTGTGCCCTTGTGGAGTATTTTTCATGCAGCCAGCTCAATGTTTTTCCTGAATTTATCTTTTCAACAGTGCAGTAATCTCACAAAATTTCAGGCAATGGGAACTCTTGTTAAGGAGGAATATCACAAAAAAAACTCTGGGTTCCCTTTCTCCTACTGTTGCCAAGGTTTTGGGTATTTGTTTGGAAGACGAATTAGCGGGTTCAGAGCAGACTTTTATTTCATAGGTGTTATTTTGTTTGTGGAGCCCATTTCACACAAAGTCTTACACCTCAGTTTTGCTAAAAAGGAAAGTCAAGGGCAAACACCAGAGCTCCGGATTGTTATGATTACAGCCTATTTCATAAAGCTACAAGGCTCACTTTTCACATTTTTGCAAACAGTGGTAAAACTTTAAGCTGCATTGCAAATTCTAACCATAGCTTCTGACCTGAACCTTAATCCAGCCAGTCCCAACAAATAGACCATATAGGAGCCTTAGCAAAGGTCTCAAATGTTAACAGTGAGAAGGCAATAATGAATGAATGATAAAGATGATTCAAATAGTTTGGCTATGAATAAACACTTGAGATGTGATAAGAACAAAGACAAACAGTGGATGCAAGGACAGGATTTGTAGCACTTTCATCTCGTGGTCAGACCACCAACCAGGGGACCTCCACGACCTGCGACACAAACCAAGCCGCGCATGTTTCCGACTTGAAACAACAGTCCTGATACTTATCGCCCTGGAAACAGTCTTGAATATTTGTGTGTGCAGCCTTACTAGAAACCTGACACGGCGACTTTACTGGAAACGCTGGACTTTTCAACCTGCGGCTGCCTGAGGTGATGAGGAGTCACGCTCGACCCTCTGCCTATACACACCCCAACACACACATACACACACACATATATATACACCCGCACACATGCACACGCACGCACACACACACACTCACTCTTTACCTGCACCTCTGCCCCACCCTGGCATCCACATCCCAATGCCTCATCCCCCTTCCTCTGTTGCGCTTTCTTCCATTCATTCCTCTCCTTTGTACTGTGAGATGGAGAGAGGAAGAGAGGGATGGGGTGGGAGGAGTGGAGGGGGTTGAAGAGAGGCAGTAGGACCTTTTGTTGGCTTTCAGGTGGTTTCACATGAAAAGCCAGGGAACACACCTAGGCTGCCGCCACCGACGACCTGCCGCGTCTCACTCACTTCCTCTGAGTATACCCTTCAATTGCCTGCTCGCGCACACGCACACACACACACACACACACACACACGCACACACACACACATCAGTGTGGCACACACTGGATTGGAGCAGGTAGGTAGCAGTGAGTGTTGGACATGCAGGGCAGTGTGAGTTATTTTGGCTCTGGATGAGGGGCTATGTGGGGTGTGTGTAGGTGGACCTTGGGGTAGTGGATGGGGGTTGTTTGATTGCATGGCTACTTTCCCCGATCCCTGCCTTCCTCTTGCTGCAGGGAGCTCAGGTGGCTTTGTGTGTGTGTGTGTGCGTGTGTGTGCACACTCCCTCGTAGACCATGGAGAGTGCTCTCAAGTCAGAGTCAGGTGTCAGGTAGCTGGTGGCTTGTCTTTGTGTCGTCAAGGCTGCTGTTGCTTAGATAGTGTTTACAGCCCAGAGAGCACAGCGGATAGAGGGAGGATGGAGGGGCGTCAAGCCGGGGGGGCACCAGCTTTGATCTGCTCTTCTACTCTGTTAGCATATGTGTGTGTGTGTGTGTATGGCAGAAAGAAAGGGAGACAGAGAGGCAGAAGGAGTGCCAGTATACTTTTTCACTGGGATTGATGCACAAATGTGGGCAGGCATGCTGTCAGTTGTGTGTAATCGATCACTAACTTATCCACCATCCTAAAAAGTTCAAAAAGGAAGCATAAATGAACGCATGATTCTAACAAGTAGATCCTAATAAATCAACAAAGCATCGAAAATTCCATCTGGGATTCTGTGACATCACATGTACCGCTGTACTGAATCAGTTGTTGTGATAACCACATTACTATATATTGTTCTACTCGGATATCTGGAGGAAAAACAAATTTTCCTGACAATACTTCAGGTACACTTGTCTATACCACCAAAACATGGGAGCGGTGTTCTTTCATTTACGGTCAACAACCTGAGGACAAAAGTGAAAACAACACAGATGTGATGGCTAAAATCATTGGTGGAACACGAATGAATAAAGTGCCCAAGCTAAAACATACGCCAAAATATACAAAGAAACTGACAAACCTGCTCACACACTCTGATGACATATTTCACACAAAGTTGCTTCACCAAATCACTCTCGGTGGCCACAGTGAGTCAACAGCAACCAAGCCCAGCAGCTGCATGGCTATGAGAGGAGCATGTGAGTGTGTGTGTGTGTGTGTGTGTGTGTGTGTGTGTGTGAATGTTTTAGAGGGGTGGCTTGTATTACTTCATCTGCGTAGTCTGGTTCTGACTAACGCCCTCAATGCTAACTAACGCTGCTGTTGTTTGACTTATTGAGAATTCTAAGATCTTTGATTAGTTCAGCAATTCCCAGCAAAGAAAAGTAAACACGCCCATTGCCCCAAACAGTTACAGTCTCGACACCAAACCAGCGGTGTGTACTTTTGTCATAAAGTGGGATTACAGTGTCTGCGACTGTGAGATTAGTGATAAGTGTAATTGTTGATTGCAAAGGCTAATTGCACAGAGCTGAGCAACAGGAGTAATCTTGCTGCTATTTATGCACCACAGTAATATTTTGCCCATCGGCACCGACTTTGAATGCTGCAAGTGTTTGTGTGGCACTAAATGAGTGTTTTTTGTGCTAATCTTTTTTTTCAGGAAACTAAAAGAATGACTGGCAATAACAACCTGCACTGCAAAATATGAGCCCACTAATTATAATGCCTATAAATTCACCTATGCGTAGACGCCCAGCAGCAATAACTCTGAAAGGTTGTGATATTATCTGAGAATTTGACGGTGCTATCTTGCGTAGTCACCCAGCTGCACACACAATCCCATTGAAATATTTGAATTCCAATCATTTCATATCCACCCAGCTAAGTGTTCCTGCGTCTTTTGTGGAGTCGAGAGCATCAGTGTCTGTGAGGAAGAGAAATAATAGCTGATCAGATGTGTGTCAGGATATCAACTGGATAAGCTGACCTCACACACACGGCTTGGTTGATCACGAGCGATGGGAGGACAGACGAGGAGGTAACGTGAGGAGAAGAAAGCCACACGAAGATGAAGAAGAGACGGAGCAGGCTGAAGAGACAGACTGGAGACCAGACGTGCAGGTTTTTACAGTGTGTGTTTTTAGAGCCCCCTGGGACCAGACAATTAAAGAGCATTTAAAAAGATGACAGAGCTCAGTGCCGCAGAAGAAGACGGGTGGAGAGCAGAGGGGGGTGGAGGAGTTTGCAGGTGAATGAAGGTATATGTGCATGAGAGGGGGTGTGTGTATGTGTGCATGTTACCATGCAGAAGAGCGTGTAAAGGCCTGTGAGTGTCAGGCACTGTACGTGCAGTGCACTGTACATAACACACACACACACACACACACGCACGCACGCAGTCGGTAACAATTAATCTCAGGCAACTGTGGGGACTGACAGACAGAAAGCAACAACCGGCATTCCTTCACAGAGAGATGGAGGGAGAGGGGGAGAGAAAGAAAAGGAAACACATACAGAGGTGGGAGAGAGAGTGGGAGAGAGAGAGAGAGAGAGAGCAAAGGGTGAGAAAGGGAGAGGAGGGAGGGAGGGAGAGTGAAAGAGAGAGGGAGAGAAACAGAGATAAAAGGGGGAGAGGGAGTGAGAGAAAGGGGAAGGTAGAGAGAAAAGGAGAGAGAGAGAAAGACAGAGATAAAAGAAAGGGAGAGAAAGGCGGGGGGGAGAGAGAGAGAGAGAGAGCGAGAGAGAGAGAGAGAGAGAGAGAGACTGCGCGAAGAGCAGCTATGAAAGAGTTTTTGTGAAGCTGCAACAAAGACCCCTCAGAATACACAGTGGCATCGGAATGTTAATTAATTAATGAGAAACTATTCAGCCTGCAGAGAATACGAGAGAGAGAGTGAGGGAGTAACAGAGAAAGAGGAAGATAGATAGGGAGAGAGATGGAGAGACAGAGGGGTGGGGTGGACAAACAAAGCTAAAAGTATTGTTTTGTAGCTGAAAACACTGTTATTGTGTGCTGATGCCTGGTTGGGTTAAGGCCTGTTTTTGCGCACTGATAATGGTTTTCACAGACATTTTTATCCTCTGTGTGTGTGTGTGCGAGTGTGCGTGTGTGCGTGTGTGTGGTGCCCGAGCTCAGCTTTGTATTCTGGGGTTGAATTTGCACATTTGGGTCAGTAGAGTGAGAATCCTTGTTCCCTCCAGCTTGAGCACTGCTGGAGCTCTGAGGTAAAATTATTTCCTCACCGCGGGCCTGATATTTTTCGGCTTATTCAGCAGGGTTCAAGATGTTTTGTAGGAGTAAACAGAGGTCAAACATTTTTCAGTCCCTCCAGCTAAAACATAACAAAGTCGTAAACCGAACGCGCAGGCTTGCCAGGAAGTCCCCAAATCATCCACGCGGCAATTAGCTAGCTGAGTTGGACACCAAATTGAGGGCGTAGCTTTCAACAGCAGATGAAACACAAATGCGCCCAATTGCAAATCCAATTTCCCCACAAATTCAACAATATAAAATAACATCTACGCACGAGACAACTCAGTGTTTGCGTGCTGCTCAATTTAGGACGGAGACGACTGGAGGGAGAGGGACGGACAGAGGAAGGGGGACTTACAGGGAAGAGAGGGAGAGAGAGAGAGAGGGGGAGAGAGAGAAGAGGAAAGAGGGAGAAGCGGGCGAGCTGGAGTTTCAGGGGGCAGCTGACGCTTCTCGACAGCTCCACACTCGTCTCTCCACAGACAGCAATGTGTGCGCAGGAAATTGATACCTGCGCTTGTTGCTCTGGTCACTCATAATCTGTTATTTGTTGAGCTGCCGTGAAATGTGCGTGCGTGTGTGTGCACATGCGCGCGCGCATGTGTGCGTGAGTGCATGCGTGCAATGTGTCCATGTGTGATCACAGCATTCCAGCGGTGGAAACCTGAGAAGGTGTGACTTACAAGACACTGGATTCTGCTCTTTCAGGGGACTGAGGGGTGCTGAAGTGTCAGAATTCCAATTTCCTCCAACCAGTAACTCCCAGTCCCACACTCAGACCCCCTGCATCTCTCCCTCTCTCACACACACACACTCACACCGGTGCCTTCATTCTAATCCCTGCTTGTTTTCCCTTCTTTCTCTCTCAGCTGTAAACACTGTCTCATTCTCTGTGTGCCATTCATAAGGTAATACTGTATGACCCCCCC
>OMPJ01011101.1:0-10070 GCA_900312935.1 Carapus acus
TAGCCTTTTCGTAAAAGTGGCGTTTTGCTTATTCAAAAGGTCTGATTACCTTGAGAGTAACAGACAGTGGGCCATTCTCCTCTGCGCCTGAGTGCGACATACATGCCCAGAAAGGCACAGCTTATAGGATTAATAGATGCCAATCACACACTTAAACTAGTATTCTAATTGTATAATAATCTATGACGTGAAATGCACATTTTCATGCAGTTTCATGAAATGATCCAGGGATTTATGCAGTCTACCAAACTGTTGTGAGTACAAACAAGGTAGAGCTGTAACAGCATGCCATATTGAAATGTGATACATGGAAATGAAATGGAAATGAAAATTTGAGTTTTTACAAATTAAAGAATATGCATAAATAAACTCAATGAATGACAATGTTTCAGAAATCATGAAAACCAAAAAAGTAAGATAGATATATATTAATCAGCAAAATCCACGGCTCTGAAATGAGGCTTCAAAACAACAAACACACAACAAAGTACAATCATAAACACATTTATTTTAATCACAGGCATATTCCCTTTCCACTATTTAGTTTTTTTTTTAGCAACTTCATATTATATAATTTATGTCATACATACATTTACAATTCCAGAGTGCATACACTGAGTTTGATGGGGAGACAGGACTGTTAAATAAATTGGTACAAGACAAAAACAGACGCCTTACATTTCTCATCAGCCACATGTAAAATACTACTTCTAACAAGCGTTACTCAGTAGTGTTACTGTACTAAAAAAGTGCACACAGTCAGATGGCTTAATATACTATCACATGGGTCCAGCAGGTCCAGAGTGATCAATGAGTTGTGTCTCACTCATTCAACAGCAAACAAGGCAAACTCTTGAAAGGCACAGGACTCTCACATTGACACAAAAAAGAAATCTTCACTTACATCTCTGCCAACCTGTTGCTTTCATATCAGTTGCAAAGATGAGTCAGTATTAAAACATACATCAGTGAGGACAATGGCACTGAATAAGAGTGGGTCCTGAATGTGAGACATTCGCAGTTCACAAATAAAAGAAGAAATAATGCACTTTTTCTTCTAGTCATCATATCAGTGCCGGTGACCACAAGAGACAAACTGAACCTGGTGGTTCAAAATAACTTATGTATTTGTGTGCAATATACTCTCTCTCTCACTTGTGATTAATATGCCTATCATAGACAGACAAATTCTAAATAGCTGCAATGACAAACTGAGACATTACTTGATTATATCATGATGAGAACAAGCAAATTTGGAACAGAAAACTATCAAACCAAACTACCTTAACTACTAAAGGAGCAGTACTTCAACAGCATGGATACCACCCCCAATTTCTACCAGTTAAGTATACACTCAGCATTGATTTTTCTTCCACGATGTGACTGATGTTACAATGTGATGATGACACCTACTGTACATGCATGGAATCAATACATAAGGAATAATCTTTCAATTGTGAATAAGTTGTGTCCTCTGATCTTATGATCAGAATGTATATAGTTTTCGTAAATCTTTTCAAATAGTTAGTTTTTTATGGCCACACACATCAGGCATGACATCCTAATATAATTCACCATCTTGATCCATATCATAGAATTGTATTTCTTCTGTGGAAGAATGTGTATGAAATGAGAATAATAGCAATCTGATGTTGCATAATCTCGGTCTATAGATCTCTCACATGAGCAACATATCTGGGATGTATTAGACATCTGAAAACAAAATGTAGTATTTAAATCAAAGTATTATGGTGTGACTACATGCACTCACATTCACAAAATTGTGTGAAATCAGCAGAAATGTAAAAACTTTGACCAGTGTGACAAAGAAAAATGAGGCCATAAAGGGAGAGATGAAGCAATGGGCATATGAATGTCTCAGGCAGAGTTAAAGGCCCAGATAGAATAATCTCACCCTCTAGACAATGAGGAGGTGTGACATTTTGACTTATGACAGAATCCTTAACATTTCATTTAGTCTAACCTTTTTTCCTCAATCACAGCAGAGCATAACCTGAATATTGAGTACCAGTGGCGGATGAAGAGTACACAAATTTTCAACCCCTGTCCTCCATTTCTGTATGCTTAAGCAACAACAACAAACAGTTACTTCTCCCTGTTGTTATGCCACAGTTTACATCGCGGTCAGTGTTCCACTATTTTCCCTATTTTGTACATCCACTCAAAGAAAAACTACATTTCAACTGAAATATGTGTTACACAGCTAGTGTTCATTGACAGTTCATCAGATACACGCATATACTGTACAACACATTTTGCCCTCGCTACCTCTCAAGCCACAAACACTCTCAGTGAAAAAGTATATAACTGTCACCAAACTGAATATTGCACAAACAACAATAAACACAAGTATTGGAAATGAAAGTAGCAGCAACATATGGGCTTTGTAAAAAATGCCTTTGTAATATGTATTTTTAATTATCTTTTCAAGCTAGGGGACAGTTAGTGAACTTAATTCAGCAGCCTTGTTTTTCACCAGCAGATACATGCAAAAACAAAAAAAAAGTTGTCTAACGTGGTCTGAATTAGTCAGATCAGGATCAGTTGGAGGGAAACTCATTTTCGAGTAGTTCTCTCTCTCAAACCACCTCTCAAGGCAGGGCAAAATGCGATTGGCACAATCATTTATTTGAGATGGACCTGATTTGTATATCCAATTCCATTATTGCACTATCATCTCGGTCTTAGACAAAGGGGAGACAGCATCAGACATGCACAGCAGCAGCACTGTCTGGCAAACAAAAATGTATTGCATATGGCTCATCTGCACAGAAATCATTTGCAGAGATTCTCCAGCCATCTGGCAGGTTTTCAAGCAAGAATTGCAAAGTATTGTATGGTTTAATCTCAACGTCTGGATACATTCTGTCAGTTTCCTAACTCTGAAACAGAGGAAATGCTGGAGGACATGCTGGAGACATCACAAGTGGCAACAATGCCCACATGGTTCATGTGTTTACAAAGCTAGGCTGCACTAACTTCATGAGCTGAAGAAACATTAACAGGTATGGAAGCAATGTTACATTTCTTAAAAACCAAAAAACTATGACAACATCTTGTTGTTAAAGGTAATCAGTATGAAGTAAAGATTGAATTGAGAATCTTCTATTGCGACTGAGTAGTTCTGCCATAACTTAAACCTTAAGTGAAAAAACGTGCGATGAATCTACTCCTTGGGAAATGGAAGCCTCCCAGCTCAAGTACAGTGGTCATCGAAAGTCAAATGCAAAATCTACTGTGTTGCAAGCCTTGGCACGTCACACATACAGTAACTAAAAAAAATACTCTTAATATTAAAAGAACAAAAGATACAAAAACCAACTATACACTGCAGAATATTTCAAGTAGATTATTTCTTGTGTGTTGTCAACACGTCCTGTGGCCATACCAAAAGAGACGACAGCAGGATATACAAGTACACAAAAAATGTTTTGATATCAAAATGTTCTAAACAAGATTACTGACTACAACTCACCACATCAGGCACGGATTTGATCTAATCCTCCCACTGGTTAAAATTAGAGGCCACAGAAAAGGCAGTCTTATGCTAAATCTGTGGTCAAAAACACAGCCATCTGTGTCACAGTTTGAGATTAAACCTCTAGAGGGATGTATCATATACTCGTTCTGATGAGCCTTCCTCCACATCCTCCTCCGACTGCGCAGTTTTGTGGCTGAGCTTCTCTATCACTGTTGCGATGTTCCTTTGGACACTGAGGTCACTGCACTTGATTTTGCCGGTGTCCTGCAGAAACTCTTGGATCTCCACAGGGAGCCGACGGAATTTGTCCTGGTACTCCTGGTCAAGATCACTCTGTAGCTGGGTAGGGACGAACATGTACTGTTATATTACAGCATTATAGACATACTGTTTCATCAACAAATTATTTATGATACTGAAACTCCTGCATTGCAGATTAGGGGAAATTTCTGGCCTCCTGTTTGTGGTCATGTATTGTAATATAGCTGGCAATAAAGCTATCACATTAATCACCACCCATCATACACTTTTGAGGTGTGGAAGGGGGAGGGTCCCTGTTGTGTTCCAAATGCACTCCCCTCATCGAGCATTCGCAAGGCAGTGTGGAATCTGTTTCTTCGAGGCATAGTCGCCCCCAATGATTACAGATGACAAGATTGTATTCGTTTCGCTCCGCACCAATAATTGCTGCAATGCTGATTTCTCTGTTTAAATACCCAGCAGGCACCCATGGGAGTGCAGTAATTAAAAGAAAAGAAGCTAACACTAATAATGTCAAGACTCTCTCATCAGTGTACCTTAGGACAAAATATTCATGCTAAGGGTGTCCATTCAAGAAGCCCAGAGCTCTGGCTCAGACACTAGCACTTATTTGGAAATGCCTCAGTTTCAAATTGTGCTCTTTTTCCACATGCTCATACTATTAAAACTGATGCAAGATCTTATGGAGAGAAGGAGATAGACAGAAGACAGAAGAGGCAATAGCTGAATGTTACAACAACAAAGCATACATTGTAATGGTTGAAACATTAAATGGAGTAACTGCAGTCAAAACCCTCTCACTGAGGTTCACAGGGAAAATGTCCATATCACCTACCAAGAATTTGCTGTAATCAAAAACATTTGTCTCTGAGCCGCAAAAGCGAAAATTCCATTTCAACATTTAACCTAATTCAACTGAATCCAATGAACAACAACAATAAAAAATGCAGGAGATCATATCCTCATCAACACATAAGCACTTTCGTGTGTGAAAGAACTTGCAAATTCTGAGATCAAGTCCACCGAGAGCCTTGTGTCCCTCTGAGATATATTATGTCCAGTAAGCATAGCAGATAATGAGCAGGTGAGAGAGGGGCTATAGCATTAAAACTAGAGATGACCGATAATATCGGCCCACCGATATTATCGGCCCGATATTAGCATAAAAATGTAATATCGGTATCGGATTTTTTTTGCTTTAAAATCGATAAAATAATGCTTGCGTTACACCGAAATAGTGCCTATGCGCTCCTGAAGCGTTTACCGGCGCACAGACGGTGACCTCATCAAGCTGCGTCTTTAAGCGTATAAACAAGCGTGGATGGCTGCAGTAACAAACTTGCTCGCTCGGTTTCAACGTTATGTCTGTGGTCTGGAATTATCGACATCGGTATCGGCTGATATCAGCATCGGAAATTGAGAGTTGGACAATATCGGTATATCGGATATCGGCAAAAAAGCCAATATCGGACATCCCTAATTAAAACTCCTTCCCCGCTCTCAAGGTCACCCATTCACTCTCACTCTTACTCTCTCACGCTCTCTGTGGGTCAGAGAGAATGGACACTGAGCACATTGGAACCAGATGTCAGGGCCTGCTCAGCAATGCACGCGGCCTACATAGAGGAGGGACAGTCTGGACACAGTGTGTGTTTTTGTCTTCCCACTGAGATCCAAACACCCATTGATTAAAACTAATTTTTCTCCCATCTGATGACTTAGATAATAAATAATAGACACAATGATAACTGAGGGCAGATGGGGCTGAAGTCCACCTTGTCACGGGCAGGTGTTTGTGAATGTCTGTAAAACAGTGTTTGCTTCTGTGCCAGTGAGTGCCAATGCAAGCACAGAACGTAGCAAAAACTCATGTGGGACTGTACCCACATAGTTCATTGTCATGAGTTACCTCTTGATATTGCTATTGCTATCTAAATACTCAAACAGAGCCAGTGATGGGCCACATGTAATGCACAGTGTGACCAACTTCACCATGCAACTAAGTTATTCTAATTAGGTGAGAAGTTCAGTCTCTGTTTGGACACCAGCTTGCTATCTTGTGTCCGAAACCACACATATATTTCAGTCTGTCCTAAAATACAGCACCATGACCTTCTTCACCAGATGTCCTGGTTTTGAGGATCTGTTGAGGGAAGAGGAGGAGGGAGCCTCTGAAGTGCCAAATTAATTTTTGCTTTGAGCTGTGAGTCCATGCAGAGTCCATGCAGCCTCATCCTGACCTGCTAAATCCCTCCTCACTGTTTCATGTCACCTGGAACACCTCAAGGTGTGTGTGCTCTAAACACAGGCCAATTAGGCAAAATTCAACATCTCAAGTCTGGCAGGCAAGGTGGGGAAAATATCATATGACAAGTGATGAAAGGAGCAGTTGTGTGTATCAGTAACACACACTGTGTTACTGTGTGTGTGAGAGACAGCAACAAGGACAAAAACTCTTAGCTTGATTTGCATTCTCCCTTCTCCATTGGTCATTACTAAGAAAATGAAAAGTAGAGACGGGGAAACTTAACACAAAGTTTCTCTGTCTCTGGTGTTCCCGTGTCCTCTCCCACTCTTCCTGCCCTCGTCTGCGTGTCAGTTTTTCTTTCATGCCACTTGAGATCTGATTCAGCATTATAATCCTCTGTCTTGTTTTCCCTCTTTAACTAGATTTACTCTTTCAACCATTTATCGATCTTCACTCTATCTCATCTCCTCTCCTTCCCGTTGCTCCCTTCAATTAATCATCCTTCGTTTTATTTCACTCCCCCCTTAATATTCCATGTATGTACTCCTTTGTTCAACACCTGTCTTTGGCCTCTGCAGGGTCGACAGAAAATTAAGGAGTCTTATTGCTTTCCTGCAACAGACCTGTAATGTGAGGGACTGTGGGCAGCTCATTAAGGCACCCGTGAAGTATTCTGTGGTGTAATGTCTTGCTCTAGCACACTTTCGCATTGGCCTCTTCTCAAGGAATCAGAAACTGAACATGCATCCTCTGATTTCAAGAAGATCACTGATGCCATCTACTGTAGGCCACACAGCCGCTGCCAGATATCACCGTAATGCATTGATCTTTAAGAAAACAATTTTTGAGAGTTAGTGTACTAACTGGAATTAGTAGTTGGAAATATACACACCCAACCACAGAGCTAGGAATGAGTTTGTAAATGTATGACTCGCACATCGACGAGTGTTCACATCACATGACATAATGCAACAACTTTCTAACAATTAGCTGAACTGTTCAATGCTGATGTCAGACAGCATACACTTTGATAAATCAAAATATCAAACTGGAAATTCACTATTAGCAGAGTGTAAGCAGCCAATATAAATGAATTGATAACACCTGCAGAGATGTTTGATGTGTATGCAGCACATATCTATCTATCAGCATTACACAATAGACAAGATCTCTGCCTCGAGGATAGAGCAGGATCTCAGACAAAACTATATTCTTTAAAGGCAAACATATAATGTCAATGTTGAGTTAGATCTAAATCTGACATTTCTTCACTGAGTTGGGCTGTCTTGTAGCCTCTGTCCTTACGGTAAAATTAGTTATCTAATACTATTGACACTGCCATGCTGCAAAGGTGGATGAGGATGAATGATCATGTCCAACTCCAAGGCATTTAGTGGGACAATCAATACAATGCCACCCCCCGGTGACACTACCATAGGTATTACACAGAATAGGGCAGTCTTTTTGGAGTGTTGATAGTGTCCTTGACTTGATCACTCCACAGAAATGCAGAATGCTGATTTCCATTTTTCCAGTTTATGCTAAAACAATATCACAACAACAAGTGATGTCATTTTATCGAACTCACACCCACACACACACAAAACAGGAAATCAAAAGTAGGTCAGGGTCCAAAATGCGACTACGATCTCCTTCCTTGCCCTTGCATGCTCCATTTCATATCTTTCCCATCTTGTATCCTCTCTTTGTGTGTGCGTCACTCCAAAGCTCTCCAGTTAACTGCTGATTTCAATTCCCCCCATCTATAAGAGCTCAGGGCCTTGATCCACTCATCTGCAGGACCTGCACCAAGGATCCCATCATGTCATAAGCCTCATCCCCCTGTTCTCTTCAGTCTGTAATTCTGCATCTGGGCCCTGCGTAGCTGTCCACCCACTGATGCAACAATTAACTACTTGTCAACGTGTAGTTTTAGCTGGCAGTGTGCAGCTTCAACACACTTGGCTGAATGTACTAAACACCTGTACCTCCACATGTGGAGAGGGTGACATATTTGAGAAAGGTTAACTTACGGCTAATGGGAGAGAGCACAAATATCCAGGACAAGGTTAATATTAACTGTCTATGTGTTTGTGGGTGAGTCTTTATGAGTCAGAGAGAGGAAGATAGATATTTCTCTCTCACATTGTTCTGACCCACTTTCTCCTCTGGGTCAGAGCAGCTGCTAATGGACAGCTATAAGCATCCCTGGTCTGTTGAGACCCTGCAAGCTGTGCAGTCCACCAGGGTTAGCACGATAAAGTCTGTGCACATGTCTGAGGTTGTGTGTATGTGTAAACGTGCACAAAAGGAGCGTTCTTACTTTGATATCATTTGATGTGAATGTCTATTGTAACAGTAACACCACAGTTAACAAGCACCTTGCGTGTGAGGCGGAGAGACGAGAAGAGGCTTGTTGTCACTCCCAGCACGAGTGCCAAGGTTATCACCTTGACGTGCCGCTAACAATCCAATCAAACAGCATTGTAGGAATGCCAACCATACAGTCCCCTGTATGGTTGCTGAAATTTGGGCTAAGCTCACATGAGGGCACTTTATTGTGCAGGGTGTGGAACCTCCTCATCTGCAACCCGCCCACCTGCAACCTGGCCTGCCTGAGGTTTCTTCCCTTTAATGGAGGTTTTTCCTCGCCACTGTTGCTAATGCGGTATACATTGGGTCTCTGTGTGTCCATACCGTAGACCTTGACTGTTAACATGTTGAGGAGTACTACCAACTCAAATTACCTCGGTTATGATTTGGCGCTATACAAAATAAAATGGACTTGACTTGATTTGACTTGACTGAAAGGGAGAACTACTACATAACGTTCAATGCCACAAAATGCCAGATGGAAGGCTCACGCACACATGCATGCATGCACGTGCGCATGCACATCGTACATGCTTTGATTTGCATGAACATTATTACTTGTTTTCTAGATATAGTGATTAATGTGAAATATCATGGATCACTGAAATCATGGACATGCCACACAATGTAGAAGCTGTGTTTTCAGATCTTCTGGGAAAAGTTCCTAATTTCATTTCGAGTGAGATCACCATTTGCATAATATTTGTAACAATATTGTTTGTCGACAGCTTTCTTTGGCTGTGAAAGTAATCATTGAACAGTTATGGTGGCAATATGTCTTCCTGATGGTGTGCATTGGCAGGCATGTGAATGTATAAGCCTGAGTGGGCGACGTGCTAGGGCTTCCTGGCTGAAATAAAAAAAGAGAGAAAAATCCACCCTCTATTCACTGTGCAAGATGTAAGTCAACGCAAGAATGTGGCAAGAGATGGTTCACGAGAGAGATTTGAGTGTGTCTTTTAACGTGTGTGAGAGAGAGATCATTGTCTCTTGTTTTGTAGTTACTCCTGGCTATCATTTCTTTTTGCTGACCTTTGATGTGCATCACCTCTCTCTGACAAGGTAGAACCCAAACTCGCCTCCACTTCTCTGTTGCTGGCTGTCCTTCTTCCCACATCATTCCATTTCCATCCACTTTGCAACATACACCTGTATTTAATTGTTTTGAATATGTACTGTATCGCTCCCTCTCAAATCTCCCTCCTCCACCTCCATTGTAGTGCCTCTACCAACAGTTCCTTCTGCTCAATCATTTGTCGTGGAGATGTCTGGTCGCTCCAGAAGTTCATCCTTTTCTTTACAATTTTAAGGCTTTTTTTGTCTTTGTCTTCACAGTCTGGCACGGGAATTGCATGTTTGCAAGACCCTTTGTATGCATACATGTATGCATGCATGTATGCAGCTTGACTGACTGATCAATTCAGCATACAAACACATGCAAAGAGACATAGAATGAACACACTGACGCATTGGTGTGGGAATAGAGGCATTGTGTGGGCATTCAGAGACGGAGACCAGGCAGAGCTGAAGCGCGCACAGGGGGAACTCAAAGTACAGCTGAGAGAGGCAAAGGAGGAATATAGAAGGATATAGAAGGATAAAGAAGAGCAGTGGTAGGGTAGAGGGAGATGCTGGGAGAGCAAACCAGCTGAACCAGTTCTACAACAGGTTGGACGGCCCTGCCCC
>OMPJ01011103.1:0-10267 GCA_900312935.1 Carapus acus
CCCCGCCGCACCCCCCCTAACTTCCCGCACAGCATTGATCTGAGGATCCTTTGTCTTTGACAGACAAACGGATTAAAATCGCATACCTAAAAATACAGTGTCAGACCTTGGCCGCTATCCATTATGTTTTTTGCACTCATGATTTATTCATGTGGTGTGAGACACACACACACACACACGCACACGCATACTTGCCATGACCCGCGCTGGATCTTATCCATCATGTGTAAGGACCCGGTCAGGCCGGGCACGACGGTGAAATTGTACCACTCAACAAACAACAATCGTTGTCGTGTTGTCTCCAAACTGCCGTTAAGCCGCGCCACAGCAGCTGATGATGTGTGCGAAGCGTCTCCACTTCTTGACAACTGTAATCCACAACCCGTGTAACTCGACCAGAGTGTGCCAGCACATCCTATTTTGGACGCCAAGGTCGCGAGGTCGTGCTTTCCTCCACAAATCCCACTCCCGGCACGCCTGATCCCCACGCATGTCTCTGATCCCGTGTCTTTTCGTTATGTACTCCCCAAAAGTAAATTTTCATACCTGAGCGGAGACAAATAATCCAAGCTGTGTCCTCATTTGCATAGTCCACCCACGGCAGCTTTTTCTTGTGAAGCTGTGTGTGGGTTCAGACTGTCTACACAAGCCACCAACTGTTGACAGGGACTCACGTAAATGTTCTAGCATAGAACGAAATGTGTACTTAAGGAATTTAGCCTCACCCCTGCCGGTAGAGGGAACAGAGTGTCACTAGTTGTCTTTTTCTCGAACACCTTGACACGTTCACCTTTTGTGGGTTTCCTCCTCAATGTGGCTTTGCAGTAGTACAGATCATTGACCCCCAAATTCTCCTCTAAGCTTATGTTTACGCCCCCCCATATCTGTTACACGGGTGGAGATGAGAGGTGGGGGGTCCGGCCTAAATTGCGACATCTTGAACCGTGCAAAATGTCTTTTTTTTTTCTCTTCACCCCAAAGCTTCCTCGTGTAATGAAGTACAGTGGGACCTTCGGATGCCCAGATGCTTCAGTGGAAAGTTTTATATTGGGTGTGAGGGGGGTGCAGAGGGGGGGGAGACATTGTACCTCATGAATACAAACATGAGAGCCTGGAGCGTCTTTGATCGGGGCCTGGCTCGCAGCCCTGAGTGGAGTGTGCTCAGGCTGGCGCTGTGTTGCTCTCTCACTCTCTCACTCCGCTTGAAGCATTTGCATAATTGTCTGAACCACGAAGGGCAGCGGCGTAGAGCTCTTGATGAATGTGGAGGAGCAGGGACGCAACTGTCTCGAAATATATGTGTGCGACAGAGTAAGAGTACTTTGTGAATCTGAATCGTAAAAAACTTAAATTGTCCCTGAGAGGCAATTCTACCAAACACCCGGTGCAAGAAATAGCAATAAGCTAAAGTTTAAGGCAATAAGTTATAGAAACAGGGCAAATCCCAGGTTGGCACAGGTAGTTTGGGCTCATTGATCCTGGGACCTGCCAGATCTCCATTTTGTGAAACCTCTGGAAGCAGAGAGGCCCTCTCGGTGCATTCAAGGACAACCCATTGTCCCGGCTTTGGCTTCCAAACAGCCAACCCAATAAAGGGACGATCAAATGCCCGTTAACCTTTTTGCTCGCTGGTGATCTTTGTTAGCGGTACTGGTGGTCCCCGGCATCTATTCTCCAAAATCTTGGCCACTGGAGGTCCTGATTGCGCAAACAAGGCCCCGCCTTCGCACCGTTCTCCTCGTGAAATAAAAGCGGCACATTGTTGGCGGTGATTGATGACTGTGTAGACGCGAGCGCTCGGGTAAATGTAGCAAACAACAAGATTTATAGTTAATTTACTGAAAATGTGCAAAACCCGCCGATGTGTTTCTTAATACGCCACCTGGTCAATGGGCACCGCGCGCGCTGGCGGAGCACTAACCGAGAATTTCCCTCCCCAGAGTCCCGTTTACAGTCGGAAAGACGGCGTTGGGTATGTGTTTTATGGTCCCGAGAATGTTTTACGGCCATTGGGGGTGTTTATGCTCAGGGAGAGAGGGGGTCAAAAGGGTGAAATCAATAGTGATCCTTAATGAGGTTGTCTGAAAAGAGGGACGGGAGCGAAGACGGGGAGGATTTTCCAGCCAGAGGGCCGGAGTGGAGGAGTGGAGGGTTTCGGCCGAGACAAAAACGGGCAGATCGCGATGGAGGCGCGATAAAGCGATATGTGGGTCGGCCACTTGGTGTAGATATGCGTGGATCGGGTGAAAGCTCCGAGATTTGGTGCAAAGATTATTACCGCCACAATCTCTTGGCCGCTGCTGCTGCTGGCATTAGAAGGAACCACAGATCAGGTTCAAATTGAGGCCAGCGATATCTGTTGTTCAGAAAATCGCTGCGATAGCGTATTTTTCCATTTTTCTCGCCATAGAATAGAGCTGAAAATAACCTGACAAGATAAATAACTGATACAGACTTGGCGTCCCCAAACAGAGGACATGTTTAACTCTATCCCTCCATATTGTGTGTTGCACTAAGACAGGGGTCGGCCACCCGCGGCTCTGGAGCTGCATGCGGCTCTTCAGCGTCGCCCTGGTGGCTTCCTGGAGCACTTTCCAAAAATGTGCGACAATGGATAAAAATGGGAAAAATTTAATTTTTTGGTTTCAATATGTTTTTTCTGAGAAGAAAAATGTGATAAAAAGATTCTTAACGTTTTCCAATGTTGTAAAAATATTAAGAATAAATATTTGATTCATTAATAAGGCTTATGTAAGGCTTTTAAATTTTTTTGCGGCTCCAGACAGGTTTGTTTTTTTACTTTTTTGGCCCAATATGGCTCTTTCAACATTTTGGGTTGCCGACCCCTGCACTAAGAGGTCAGTCAAACACAGGTAGCGCCCCCTACTGACTGTAGATGATTTCTCAAAGTATGTGGCATGCCAGGAGAAAGTACCCAGTCTGAACTGTGCCATGCTAATCGAAGTATAATGTTGCTAGGTGTGTTATTTTTCTTGGAACTTCTTTCTTTGAACTTTTACTCAAAGTGGTCTGTTTAAGGAAAGAGTTTCTATGTTCTTAAGTAAAATCTTTTCAAAGAACACATTCCACAGCACTGGTTAATATATTTGTTGCTGACCTTTTCAATTCTCAGATCTTGCAAGGTATTAATGAGCAATTTTACAGATATTTACTTGAAATGATGTTTATTTGCTACGTGTGTTACATATCATTGCTAAATATGCAGTAGAACGCCTGACACACTCCTGTTATTATATTTTCTGTTTTTCTCCTTTGTTCCCCAGAGCACCCCACCTCCCCCCAGAGTCCTTTAACCAATGGCAACCACAGTCCAGACTCTTCCGCTGACCCGTGGGCCCCCTAAAGACTTCCAGAACCCGTTCCCAGCCCCGCGCCTCTCCTCCCGTTGCGGCATGGGGAGCGTCGGCAGTCTGGTGGAGAGGCCGGATGTGTCCCCGACCAAGGGCAACCAGGCCGTGCCCCAAGTGAGACCCAAGCACACCAACGGGCTCCTGAGGAAAGGCCTCACCCAGAAGGAGCTGCTCAACTACCTCAACATCACCAGGTGAGCCAGCCGGGGGTCCGATCGTCTCAGACGCGCAGCGGCACAGGGCCTGACATCTGCTGAACTTTGACCCCGACAGAAAGGAGCCAAAGGGAGGTACAAGCAGAGACGGCAAGAAGGACGACGTGTCCGGCCTGGTGCGACAAGAGGACGAGAACCTGTACGCCAAAGTCTACCACAAGAACGGCGCTGAAGTTGATCTGACAAAGAACTCGCTGCCCCTCGGGGGCAAGTACGAGAAGGTGAGGAGAAAACCAAAGAATGCGTCAGAGCGCGACTGAGACGTGAGATGTTTTGTGTAGACGCGATGTGGTGGGAGACTTCCCCGCGGCCATCGTGTCCTTCTCCCTCTCACCCCGGATTGATCCCCACCATCACCGATGCATCTTGCTGCCCTCGGTGTGTCAAATCTGACCCCTGTAGCGCCCAAAGGCCTCATAAATCAAGCCGGGCTGTCAACAAGTCTGCCAGAACTGAGAGTTCAGCATGCGGCGTGCTTTGAATTTACTGCGGCAATCATATCTCACCTTATTTTGCGTGAACGAATGCGGCAACACCATCGATTCAAAGGCGCCGCCGTGATTTATTCTCTGCAGGGAGGCCTCTCGGCTGTGACTAGGCTCTTTTCCCTGTCCTTGTCCCTGCGTCTTTCCTAACAGCCGAACCCGTAACACTGTCGCTAACCGCTGCTCCCTCTTCTCCAGGCTCGTTTTAGGTCTTCCGCCTTCAAGCCCGTGACGCCCAAAAACTTCAGCTCCATGCAAAATCTCTATCCGACCTCCAAGTCCGAGGACCCGGACCACGGCCTGTCCAACGGCCTGCACAGGGCCTACGCCCACGTCCCCAAGGCCGTGTCCACCTCCTCGTCCTCTTCCTCGCCCTCGCGTCCCGGAGGACCCGCGTCCAGTATCACCAAGGTATCTCAACTTTTACAAGTTGTCGCCTCCATCCAGGTATTTGCTCTTTGCCCCCCCCTAGTTCCTCACCTCACGTGAACCCTCACCACGCATTCCTCTCAAAGGTCGTCGAGTTCCATCCGGGGGAGGCGTGGCAGGAGACGCTAAAACCCTTCGACAGCAAACCTTCCCCGTGCTGACTTTTCCTAATGGACTTAGCTTAACTGGAAGTGCTGCGTCGGACAGCGGAGGGGAAATTAAACTAATTAAGTCTCAGTCTGGGGTCCGCCCCAACCTCTCAGCTCAAAGTAGCCGCCGCCGTGCTCCCACACACACTTTCCCCGATAAATGAATGAGGCTCTCACAAACTTAGACCGATTGATCTGTGGGTTTTGTCCCAGGCTTCGCAGAAATATTAGCTCCAAGGCGGTCCAACATTAATGTGAGGAGATAAGGGTGTGGTATTGTTGCCCCAAATTCAATTTTAAAGTCATTTTTATAAGTTTCCTCATTGTGATAGGAGAGAAAATGTAATATGCATGTCGGAGTGAAGCATTGCGGCTCTTGGCAAAGGTTTGCTCACTAATGCGAGCTCTCTGTATACATTATTAAATTGCCCCGCATTGATTTAGCATTCTGCCACACACCCAAATGTCTTCTACAGCGTCTCAAACGCCTCATGCCTTCGTCCACCCAAAGTACCCTTGAGCAAGACATGGCACCCCAACTGTTCCGAGAGGTCCCAAAAATCGGGTAAAGGGGTTAAAACCTTCAACTGGTAACAGTTTCTCTCATATGTGTGTGTTTGTGTGTGTGTGCAGGCCCTGTCCTCCGCACGGGGGACAAGCCAGGAGGACGACAACCTGTCCGATTCCGGCCACAACTCCATGAACAGCTTGCCGCCGTACCGGCCGCCGTTCCGCCCCCACCTGTCCCACATCAGGTCCGACCCTCCCTCCTCGGGATCCGCACAGTCACCGACCGGCTCGTATGCTAACGCGGCGCAGCTGCGATCGATGTCTTCGTAGCTGCTGACTGTGTGGATTGCGATAATGGATGAGATCCTAATGGCCTCTGTTGGGGTGTTTCTTTTTTTTTTTTTGGTTTCTTTTTTTACCCTGTTCCCAGCGCGTCTATGGGCCACATCAATACTATTGGCTCCCTGGACCGAACCTCGGCGGGTCCAAAGGCTGTGGGCCCGGTGGGCGTGGCCATGGGCGAGATGGCCGTGTCCTGTCGCAGCATGGCGACACTTTGTCGCCTGGCACCGTCGAGTGCGGAGGCACCGCCGCCCTACGAGTGGTCGCTGTCCCTGTCCGTGGAAGAAGTGGTGAGAATCGGACACCTCGAGAGGAATCGCGGACGTGTCGGCGTTGACATCTCGGAGGTTCTCACGCCCTTCCGCCCCGTTTCAGGTTCGGGATCTGGAGGAACGCCTGGTGGAGAAGGAACACGAGCTGAAACAGATGAGGAGGAACCTGGACGAGAGCGAGGGCGCCATCGCTCAGGTGATTCTCGTTACCCCGCCGTCATGTCCGCCCCTCCGCGGGCCCCCCGGTCTGAGGTTTGAGGTCCTCCCCTCCAGGTGTTTGAGGGCAAGCAGCGCTTGTGGGAGAAGGAGGTGGAGGAGATGAAGCGGCTATACGCTGCCAAGATGCAGCAGGTTACCCAGCATGCTCAGCGCTCCCAGAGAACCTTGCAGCTGCAGCTGTACAAGGCCCAGCAGGAGAAGAGCCGGCTGCAGGAGGAGCTCGAAGGCCTGAAGAAGGAGGAAGACCACAATGTGGGAGCCACCATGAAGCCAACCAGCCCCACTTTGGAGGAGACGCGGTGGGAGGTAAAGATGGTCCCTAAAGAACAAGTCTAGAAACTATTCCAGGGGACGAATGTCCACATATCTTCTCTCTCAGGTCTGCCAGAAGTCAGGGGAGATCTCACTATTGAAGCAGCAGCTCAGGGACTCTCAGGCCGAGGTGACCCAGAAACTGAGCGAGATGTTCCAGCTCAAGACCGACCTGAGGGACGCCCGCAGCCAGCTGCGCGACAAGGAGGGCCAGCTGGAGGCTCTGAAGCTGGTCCTGCAGGGATCGCAGCGCAGGAGACGTCCGTCTCAGAAGTTCCTGGAAGACGGAGAGGCAACGGAGGAGAGCGCCCAGACTGGAGCTCCAGGTAGGACGCTGTACTCGGCACTAGCTAGCATGCTACCAAGAAGTAGCTGCTCAAACTAGAGGCATTGGAGAGTTTAAACTAGCCTCCTGACTTCATGGAGGATGGGGAAAGAGATGTGTGATGAGATACACAGGGTAATAATTCACGCTATAAACCGTAGGTGGGCAAACTACGGCCCGCGGGCCACATCAGGCCCAATGGTTCTCTTGATCTGGCCCACCACAGATTAGTACAGAATTCTCAATTTTGACGCCATTCAAAACAAACAACAAAAACTACGGAAACAAAACTAACACCAGACCACCACCACAACAACAACAGAAAACTACAAAACCAACAAAACCAACACTAGACTTTGACACAGTGAACAACAAAACTAGTCTCATAAAAGGTAAATAATTAAACAACAAATGTAACTATTATTTTTCTGTTTCTGTTTGATATGTTTGCACGTTGTGCTGACGCAGCCCATCTACCAAAATTTAAAAGTCAATGTGGCCGCTGAGCCCAGATGTTTGCCTGGCCGTGCTGTAGATTGAGAGTAAATGTCCTTAAAGTATTCCTGTGAAACTCCAGGGCTTTGATGGGCCCATATATCAAATGTTCGGAGGCAGTGTAGGAGGGAAAAATAAGAATATGGCAGCGTTGTCTGTTCAGCGTCAAAGGCAGGCGTCAGAACTGGGTTATCAGCGCGGCTAACTGGGTTACACTGATGAATGATGTTTACAAGGTTGGACCCAGAACCTCCAGGAAACGGGTCAATAAGTGAATTCAGCGTCTGTGTTTGTTCGGCATGGCAGGACTGCACTTTGCTTTTTCTGAGGCTTTTTCTGTGGCGGCAGGCGGGTTCGGCGCGGCCACGGAGGAGCGTCTGCGCGCGGAGCTGCTGCTGGAGCGACGGCAGAGCGAGGCCCAGGCCATGGCCTTCGAGGAGGAGAGGCAGACGTGGCAGACGGAGAAGGAGAAGGTGATCCGCTACCAGAAGGAGCTGCAGGCCAGCTACCTGGAGATGTACCACCGCAACGAGGCGCTGGAGAGAGAACTGCAGCAGCTGAGGGAAGGAGGGAGAGACCGAGAAAGAGGAGGAGGAGGAGGAGGGAGGGGGGACAGCCGGGAAGGGACGCTGGAAAGGGAGGCGCCGGGGACGAAAGAGGACCAGAGCTCCTCCGACCTGCCGTGGATCGAGAGGATCGAATCGTCCGAGATATGAACGTCGCAGGGCGGGGGCGCGCTAACGCTACGTCCTTGCAACCTGGTTTTCCAGGCAGAGGAGTGGCCGTTAGCGGTGGCGTCGCTAAGGCACGCTAACGCACCGGTGCTGCCGACATCCTGCAGATGCCAGTAACCTCTCACTCAACACACCAAGCCATGGCCGTGTGGTAAGTGTCAAACCTGTGCAAGACCCAAAGCAACCACACTGTCCCTCTTGTCGATATCTACACAAATATATCTGTATATTATCAGATCGTGGCCGATTGTCGCTGCTTTTACTCGTGCTGATTTGCTAGCTCTACGCGCTTTCAGCTGCTGTACAGACGTGTCTGGAACCAAAGGATGGAAAAGGGATTTAGCATGGCCCGGTAACATCCCAGCATAGCATTTCGGCTCAGTATGAAGGATTAAAAAAACTTATCTGGTGCCAAGGTACTCGTGTTGCTTCTTTGCCACTGAAGCTGTGTATACTTTCAAAAATGTAAATGTTGGACCTATTTTTGTCATTTAGCTCCCAGAATTCCGTCGCCCCCAAGATGAGTATATTTTGTAAATAATAGTTCGTAGTTTTTCATTTGAAATCTGCATCCCAAGCACACTTTTGTCTTTAAAGGGGATGCACTGCTGTTTAGATGAGGATGATGAAGATGACGACTGCCCTCCACCCACTTGGCAAATAACCTCAAATGCATGATGTGTTTTCTGCATCAGTAGTTTTCTTTTTCTTTCTTTTTTTTTTACATGATTATGAAGATGTAAATGCTCAAAAACCAGCTCTCAATCACCCTTTCGTATGAGGGAATAACATACTGTGACTCTTCTCCATTTTCTGGAATGAAATCTAAATATATATATACAGTAAAAAACTGTATGTTTTGTCTGAATTCATAATAAACATTTATGAAGTGATGTTAAGCGACTGCGGCTACGGGCTTTTCTGTTTGTAAATCTCCACCGAGCATGAAATCTGGGGACAAAAGTGTGCGGTAATATGGGAGCTTTCGCCGGGAGCTTTCGGCGGCACTTGCAGCTCTGAGAGCCTCAGCTGTGGATTCTTATCTCCAGCCTCTGCTGCAGCCCGGTCCCACCCTCACATACCATCCCCTGGACTACGCACCGCAAAGGTGAAAGGTCAAACTGGAGGAGGATCTGTGTTTGTACTCCTATGGCAACAAGCGAAGGTGCAAAAAAAAAAAAAAAAAAAAAGGTTAAGCGCCGGTGATGGAGGATTATGTGCAGCTTTTCCTGCAGATTGTTTCGATTCTGGGTCGTCAATATGAGATGCGCCTGACTCACAAAGATGGGTTTGTTATGTAAAGGGAGGCCCGATATAGCGGTTGCGGCTCAGAGCAGGTGGAGTGGGACGACGACGAGGTTCTTAGCACGCCGTCCTCATCGGGCCTGACCTGCTGTGGGAGGCCTGCGCGGCTCCACGCTATTCTCACCCTGGTGAAAATATTCAATCATTCCAGGATTCGGCCGGTGGAACTCGATTCGAACTCCCCCTCTGCCTTTATCTGAGGGAGGCCTGTGCAGCAACAGCGCCATCAAGTGTGGAAAGAGATGACAGTGCATCCAATCCACATACTCGCGGCCTAAGTAGGGAGCCTCCAAAACTGGCTTGGAGTATAAATTTTTATTTTAATTTTTCAGATGCAAGTATATGAAACATGTTAGAGGATAAATATTTACAGTCAAAGTTGCAAAACACACAGAAGCCGAAAATGCCAAACATTCAACAAAAATGGTACAGAGGGAAGGAATACAGCAGGGGGAGCAGTTAGGCAGGGGGACACTCGAGAGAGAGAGAGAGAGAAGCGCGGGATGATTGTCGACCAAAGTGAGAGGAATTCCACAAAAAGCTCTCGGTACTCCTTGCTGAAAACAGAGGAAAGCGGCGTTAACTGAGGCGAGGCCGTGTTGGCGAGCTGTGCTGGTGCGGCGCTAGCTGAGCGGATTAGCCTCACACGCTGTGAGGTGACATCAGAACTTTGGGATAACACAAAGCGAAAGGTGAGGAATTTACAGGCAATACATTCAAATGCCTCAGAACTAGTGGCTCATTTCCCCTCAGCTGAAACTGAAACGTTGTTTAAATATGCTAATTCCAACCAAGATTTAGCGAGTGCACAGCCCTCGAAAGCCATAAAATAGTCAATCGGACCACTCCTAACGGCACTGTACGACAAGAACGGCAAAGTGAGGTGCGTTTCCTTACGACGAGCCCTGAGGAAATGTGTGAATCTGAAGTTTCTAGTCCCGCTTTAAATGAGGTCTAAGCAGCAGAAGCGCTCTACGATATGAAGCAACAGATAACGGGAACGTGGTCACCAAAGCAGCACTACAAGCTTACAGATGCGCACATCCGAATCGTCGCGCTAGCTTAGCGCGTACATCGCAGAGCCTGGGACAGATAGGGTGGAGG
>OMPJ01011105.1:0-10112 GCA_900312935.1 Carapus acus
CACCCCCCCCCGCCGCCGCCGCCTCCTCCTCGCTCTCCCTCTAAGGCTATAGCATCTGCTATTGGGGGACTAAATAACAGAAATATGCAGGAATTGCACACTAATTCCCTTTAGAGATAGATCTTGGCTGGTGCCCTGTCATAAATCAGAGAATTTCGATATGAAATGAGGCAAGCTGCTCTAATCATTTCTGCATTTCAAATTGGATCACTGGCTCAATCGCTTGGCTTTTTAAACTGCTTGCCTAAGAGCAAATGTGAGGTGGGAGATAATTCGGCTGAAATCTCTGCTTGCGCCGCGCAGCAGTTAGTTTACTGCATGAGTGCAAGAGAATGCCTTTTTTTTTTCTTCCCCTAGCCCATCTTTCTCTTTTCAACTTTGTTAAATTGACTTCTCATTTTAAAAATCGATTAAATTGACTAGCCGCTGTCCCTCAGCCACCGTTTGCCGAATCTTTAAAGGGCCGCCCGTCAGCATGCGCGCGTGCCTTTATTTGACGGCCGCTATCATGCCGATGCTATGGGGGGAATAAATATTTTCTCATTTAAATGACCTTTTTTCCTGCTGACTGGACTGTAAGCATCAAAGTTCATGTGGTAAATTAGCTATTACTGATTTCACCCCATTGAAACGCGCGCAGTCGGGTTTCTGCCGACTGCTAGTGGTGATACGTGACGATTGTGTATTTGGTTTGCGTGTTCAAAGCACCACACAACGACAACAAAGCTGATTACTGATCAGCTGTGCAGAAACAGGTCAGGGTTCATCTCATCATTCTTCTGTTGGGATTTTGTGGCATGTGCCACATGTGCCATGATGGCTACAGAAACAAAGCTATCATGCTCCATTCTTCCAACTTCTACCATCACCGAGTACCAACTCCCTACCTCTCTAAACTCTAAATATAAACCGAGCGGTGCTCAGCCAAACCCTCCAGCACCGCCCTACCATGTCTCCAGGCCTTTTTGTTCGTGTGTATAATTCTTAATTCAACAGCACACATAAATGCATACGAACTGCCGCGCCTGCGTATAATGCGCATAATGTCCTGTGAGCTATTGGGTGTCGTAAACAACAGAAAGCTGAACTTGTAATGTGCATGCTTGAGGATGTAATGGTGTCGTGAAAGTACCGTACACACACACACACACACACACGTGCGTGCAGACATGCTTCCAGTGTTTGGCTTTGGTCAGGGCGAGTGCAGAACCTGCACTCGCTTCACTTCGCACTATTGGAATGATTTGAAAATTTTCCCATTTGAATTCAATTGCGAAGGACTTGTTTGATCTTTTGCATGTAAGTTGGGGCAGCCTCCCCTCAGCAGCGGGGGGCAGTGTGAGGGAACATAATAGGGAACCTGCAGCTAGTAATGTTCACCTGTATGGATATTACCGCCGCCCTCGGGGTCACGGTGGCAGGTGGCATATTCTCTGGCCAGCTCTGCTCCATCTCTGTCAGGAATAAACATGTGGAGGGGGGATTTCTTCAAAGAGGAAGAAAGGGGACCTCAGGAGTCGATCAGTCAATGGGGTCACAACAAATCCCTGCTCTCATAACCGCACACGGCACACTCGGATCAGTCTGAGGCAGTAAATAAGGACAAACAATAAAATAGCGGGCACGATGCTTGAATAAAGCCCCTGACTTCAGATAAACCTTGGTGGCCCCCTTTAGGTATTGGATTTTAATATTCCTTTGAACTCCTCTCGCTCTTCTGTAGTGCAGTCATAAATTTCATGATGAATTAGAATAGCATCTACTACTGTATGTGTGCTTTTATTATTTCGGGGGACTATCGCAGCACAGCCCACTTCCTGATTCATAAACCGAGCCCTGCCCCTTATCTTAGCCATACAGAGCAATAATCACATAGCAATAAACACAAAAGTGTAATGAAATGTACAGTCAATTAAAAATTAATTGAGCCCGATGAGAAACAAATGAAACACACTCATGAGCATAACTTCGCAGTAATGACGAACACGCTGAACCCGAAGGTATCGGGCCATTTGCATACCGCACGATCGTCTAAAAACACTTAGGCCTCCTTCGCCGGTTTGATCTTTGCATGCACCTCTCAGAAATGGGGGTCTCAGTAAATCCACCTTTAAGACCAACAATATTTACACCAAGTTAAGTAAATAAGATAAAGATGGTGAACTTGCCCCTCGCTAAGTGCATTAGACGTGAACTCTCTTATCAGAGTCTCAGCACACAGGACTGTTAAAAGATAGGTTTCCTGAGCTGGAAACGGTCTTTGTTACCCAATTAGTTTGCCGTCGACCTCACCGTGCAATATTCCTGGTTTGACAGCCTCATACGCGGACACACCAACGTCTAATGAGGTCTACGGCTGGACCACCTTGGAGTGAATGGACACTGTCCAGAACATCATCTCCTCTTGCACTTATCTCATCTTCAAAGCTGACCTGATGCAAAAGCAGCAATTTTCAGCTTTCCCCCTCCGCCCCCATCAGAAAACTTGCTTTTATTCGCTCGGGTGTTCATGCATTCACAATCGTCTTGACAGGGCTTTGTCTTTTTAACGGGCCCACAGCCAACCAGCCTAAGGACGGGAGGGCTAAGGCCAAGATGGAGGGACGGAGAGGACTTATCAAGGCCTACCAGCAGGGGTTTGTCTCCCTGTGGGGTGGCCGTCCTTCTCTCTATGAAGGAGGTGAGGCAAGCGAAGAGTGCACGCTGCTCCACTTCCTCAGCCAAAGGGAGAACGAGGGAAGAGGATATGAAGTCAGCAATGTTCCTAATGTAATGGAGACGTGTGACACTTTGCAGTTAATAACATGCGGCCAAGGAGGAAGCGACAAAGACCTGAAAATATGAATCTCCTTCAAAAAGACAAAGCCGAGGATGACGGCTTTCTTCCTCTGCCATCGCATCTCGCTGGAGCGAACGGTCAGCTATCTCAATCTTTGTCCAAACACCATCACAAACTGCCTCGGCAACAGAGACGAGGAGGCGGTAGGGGCACTATCAGGAGCTTGCAAATGGAAACAATCGAGGATTATCTCCACCACTTCTCAAGGAAGTTGTTTCAACATATCACAAGCCGAGCCGTGACAGTGACAGATGGTAAAGCAGCTGGCAGCACTCAACTTTGTTTCGCTGCTCTCTTTTCTTTGTCGCCACCGCCGCCGCCGTCTTCTTGCTCGTTTGCCGCAATAGAGGTCTGTTATGTATTGAAGTGTTGGATAATCATTCATTTGAGATGGCGTGCTGCACAGTGTAAAACAGGCAAATGTGCGCACGAAGGCGAGGCGTCTCCAACTCCGCTGCTGCTGCTGCCTGTCATACCATCACTCCCAAATCTCGTCTTGCGTATTTGTTGACGCGTTCAAAGCGAAGTTAAGTACAGATCTCAAATCTGCTGTAAAACGCTCATTGAAATTCACAAAACTCTGCGGATAAACACACAAGTGACGCTGTGCGACTTGGTTAAGTGAAAGAAGTGCTGTGTTATCCTGACTGGAACATGTGTTCATGAATGTTAATGTTTGTATCGAGCTGTTTGCGCGAGTGTGTGTGCTTGTTTAGGGACTTACAGAAACCATATGTAGGTTGACGCCACATCCTCTAAATGTGACAGTTTGACTCACGTGGATGGAACGTGACAGACAGCAAACATCCGAGCGTGCTGAAAAGGGACAGGCTCACCCACCGCCCCTGCAGGTATGAAGAGCCCCCCGCCCCCTACACACACACACACTCACACACACTCACACGCTCTGAGGACACGCACCCTCACTGGGGCGTTGAGCCATTGCTGCTCCGGCTCTGCTGCTACTGTGCAACACACTGCTGCGTCTAACTGGTCACATCTGCAGAGCGGGTGAGGAGGACAGAGTCATCTCATTACAGAGAAATGAACAATGTCGCAGAGTGTGAAATCTGCAGAATAACCCCTGCTGATCTCCCCTCTGTCTGTCTGCTGCAGGACAACAAAATGCCCGAACAAAGGCACAGGCTCGAAAATTAAACTGGTGACAGAAACTCACTGTGTCTTAAGTCTCAATGCTTGCACCTAAAAAGACACGTCTGCCATGGCTTTGCTTGCTAGGAGGAATATGTTGAATATACATGTATCATGCAAACAATACCATCAGGACAATGCACAGCACAATACAACGATACATCATACATGTGTTTTAACAGTGTCAGTTAAATGGGCATGTAAGAAATTAACCGATCCTCTAATTGTCCGACATTGAATACATCTGTAACACATGCATTAGTGTAGCTTGCCTAGGGAGGAGGAGCAATTGTCTCAAAAGGACTCCAGGCAGTGAGCTGTCCTTGAGCAATACACAAACGTCCTCACTGCTCTCCAACTTATGTACAAACAGTGAGAAATGGACAAATGCAAAAAGGCCGAATGCAAAGAGGCAATGTCCTCCCTCTGAGAGTAATGAAGTATTTCAAAATCAAAAAATCTGGTTTGAAACAATCAGTGTGCAACATGGCACTCTATGCTGTGTTTGAGTTTCACAGAACATGGCAATAACCGAATGCTAGGTCAAGATAATGCCATTCAGAATGCAGCAACAAGAGAGTGGATTTTGTTCAGACTTTCTATATTTTTGTTTAGTTATTTCAGATTTTCTGTGTTCTTGAATAGTTCTCTCCTCCCTTTGTTTCTGTAACATTGTTCGAGTTGTGAGGGCTTCAACTTTCAGGGATCAAAGGATAGATAAAGTACCTACCTACCTGAGACACAATATTTTGGTTTAGAACAAGATTGACATCTTGAATAACGCCATAGTTATACAAAAAAGTGTGATGTGCCATGTGAAAAAAAAACCCTTTCTAAAGGAACCTGCCGACCCTGATATAATCCTGTGTCCAGTGTAGGATGTCTCAGCGCTGCAGCTTGTTGCCATCCTGGCATCAATGTGTTTGGAGTCTGTGTCCTTAGCATGTTAGCAGCCATTACAGTAAGCACAAAGCAAATCACTGAGTCCTGCTCTGCTTATCTGGAGACCTGCCATATCAGTTTAGGTAGTTGTGTTGTGATGTAACGACAGCAAAATGTCAGGTCGGCCTGTAGATCAAGTCATCCATGCATTATCTGGCAAACAGTGAGCTCGGCTGTGGCCATAATAGCACCGACTAGCTGACTGATTTACTGACTGAGTGCCTCACACCTCTCGCACGGAGCAGTGGAGTGGTAGTGGGGTGCAGACACACTGGGGGGACGGGAGCGGCGCTTGATATGTTTCTTTTTTTTCTTTATTGTCATAATATACTGTACTTTTACTACTTCACACCATCGATCCTCTCGGAATTTTCTTGCGAATATTCGCCTTCCTAATGATTTCGAGGGAAGTAGGGTTCTCAGAGAGGCATCCAGGGAGCAATTAGAAATTCACTTTTCTTTCTTTGCCTGTCCTTTCTGCACAAGTCCTAGACTATGCCAGCTCGCCAATATGCTTATCATAGAACAATGCTACAACTATGTACACCATACAATGCTACAACTAAAAATAAAATCACAACAATCAAACTCTTGAGGTGAAAATGCATGGTAGAATAATTCCCATGTATTGATTAAGTAGATCGATTCAGAGTGTTTCAGTCAAACGCGTGAATGCTTCTTTCCCTCAACATAATGTGCGTGGAGCCTGAACCCTTCAAAGGGGATACACAGGTTAACAGTTGCTCTCAATAATATATGGATGACATTGACCACGGCGAGGCAAGCCAGATAATTACCATTTTACCCATCTGAAGAGACCCCGGCCGTGATATTGGGTTAAACCCAAGAAATAATTGATGCATGCAATCACAAATTGGTTCTCCGCCTAACATTTGGGGCCATTATTTCATTAGGCAAAGCCACATTCTTTGTGCCAGAATTATTTGTGTCCAACATAGAAATCCAAATCCTGTTAGTTGGGATAATGTCGGGCGTTTTCGTAACTACGTGTAAGACAAGATGACTTTCAGAGACAAACCTCGGTCCACCTTTGCAACCAAAACAAAAACACATCAAGGGTTCATTCTCTAAAATTTGGTTAGCATGTACATCGTGTGCGCGAGTGCGTTTGCGAGCGAGGGCGTTGCGTGTAGCTGCAAAGCTACAGAGAACGTCCTATCCTGGGGTGCCTTCTTGCATATGTAATTGGATGTTACTGTAAATAATTGCCTGGGCATGTGCCAGTGCGATGATGGTGATGATTTGTGTGTGTGGGTTTATGTGTGACTGTATGTGTGTAGAACATATCATTCTGTATGTTTGTTTGCGCGTTTCTGTACGAATGTGTGTGTGTGTAAGTGTGTGCGTGCGTGTGTGTGCGCGAGCGCATCTGCCCCATCCGTACTCCACTCTCAAGTCCCACTGATTCTCCTTTCCAGCCATGTTGAATCCTCTTTTCCTTATCAGGCGAGCCCAGGCCTGCATCAGGCTCTCCTTGCTATGACAGAGGCTACAACAATAGGCCTGCGATACCGCTGCTTAGCGCTGCGTTTCGGAGGGGAAACCTGCCACGGGCGCAGATTAACTACAACACACACACACGTACACACACACACAAAATAGATTGCAGCCTCCAAAACAAAACATTTTTCAGAATGCCTCCTCTTGATTAATGAAGCAATGACAAGAAGAAAAATATAATTTCGGAAACAGAAAAATCCGCCGCCACTTGTTAAAGTTTAGGGGTAGCTAACAAAAAAACATATTGGAGGGAGAGGGTGGGCAAAAGGGGGGCGAGATAAATGCTTTGAGTGATGGGCTGAATAATTTCCGGAGCATTTTTTGGTGCACAGGTCCATATTCCAACCCGTGTACTAAATTACACAATAATCGCACTACATCGGCTGACAGCCTGCGCCTCTCTCTGTCCCAGGTGAAAATTAGGACAGTATCTTGACATTTTGCCTCTTCTGTAGTCTCCGTGCTTAAGCACTCTGTTCGCAGCCAAAAAGCACAGAGCTCACAGTCTGCACAAACACACGCAAATGCCCTCCCACACACGTGCACACATGTGCAGCCGTTGTGAGCCAAAGCACACACATTTGTGAAGGCACACGACGTCGCATTCAACAGCTATGCCTTCGTGCACAACATTTTCATTTCATTTTTACGTCATTATTTTGCCTGCACGTCATATTCGCTTAGTTTTTCTTCGCATGTGTAGAGGGCCTTTCCCCCCTAGGTTCCAGCTTTTAATGTTATTAACTAAAAAGCATTTTCTCCATATTCTTCTAATGAAATTATTAAGGTATGATTATTGATAGAGCTACCTGCACTAAATAAATAAGACATAGAGATTTACTTAACATAGCGATAATTGACATCTACCATGAATTATGAATTAATAACTCTTTCATTTATCGCACTTTTGCATTGTTACATAAATCATATGAAATGACACTGTATTAGCAACAAAATTAAATCCTCGCTCTATTCTTACGGACTGTGCTCATGTATCAGGGTCCGTCAGAGAAAAATAGAACAGGTTTCCATTGTTGATTTGTTTTCCATGACGTACTAGAATATAGCACAAATATGTCAAGCTAACAAACTACAGTAGATCAAAAAAACATGCCTACCTGCCTGCTAGGCCGGCACGAACAATCTATACATGTTCCTATGCATTTCAATTACCATGTAATTTGTACTAAAGGGACCTCAAAACGCATAAAAGCCAGAATTCTATTGAATCCACACTCATTACAGCGCACCTTGACTAAGCCCAAGTAATTAGCATTGGTAAGGCGTCGAACAAGAGGCAGCAACACCCTCATCAACACACATTTACAACAGAGCCCTAAATCTGCTGCTCATTAATAGCTCGCCTCCCAATCAATTATTAACACCTACAATGGCAGCCAGGCTCACCAGGGCCAGGCCGCTCACTCCAGGCGAGCCACGGGCCACCTTTCTCCTCCCGATTCTGTCCAAGCATAGGTAATTACCACTTTTAAAGACACCTGCTACTCAATAGCTTCGACCCAGACTGTTAATTTAGCCCCCCGACTCCAGACATTTATGTCGGAGTGTCAGTATTAATTTGCGTTAATTTGGGAGAGCGCGAGTAGCCGGGCGGCGGCGGCGGCGTTGTCGGCAGCCGGCTGAATGTGCTCGTCGCTCACCTGCGCCGGCGCCACGGCTGTAATTGGAGTCTAATGGTCTGATTGATCAGTGAGAGAACTGAGGGATGAGACGGTGCTCTGGCAGCTCCATCAGTCAGCCGGAGAGGAGGAGAGGAGGAAGAGGAACAGAGTGGGGTGAGCGGCTGACAACAGCTTCACACTGCCAACTCTCAGATTTCCCCTTTCTTCTCTGCCCCCTGCTCTCACTGTTGTGTCTTTGGGTTTCCATCCCTCCCTTTGATGCGAGATGCCCCCTCTGACCCCTAACCTTACCTGCCGAGCCTTTTTCACCACTTAGTGCGCCAACTGCAGCCAATTGAACCAACACCTCGATCCAGGCACTTAATCTAGTTTTTTTCTTAAGATATTCCCTAGAAAAATTTGGCACATATCACCAAATGGAAGTTCACATTGGTCCGTCCACCATATTCATTTACTGATAATACTGTTATTGTTACATTTGTGCTTTTATTGTCTTCGCTTTCACAATAAGAGGAATGCTAATTAAGCATTTACATGGACTCTGACTAAATGTCTGTTGGGGAGTTTTCCACATTCATGTGGCGTCTTTTGAGCCACGCGACAATGTAGGGCAAGGTTTTCGATCTTGTCAAGAATGTTCAAAAGCGAGCAAAAAATGGAAGGACGTTGTTCTGTCCTTCAATGGATATTTTGATACATAGGAGAAATATATTTTTTCAAAACCTATATGGCACAAAGGTCATCTAAGAGTGAAGAAATACCCAGGGCCAGTCGTGTACAGTGGGTGTTAGAGTGCAGAGTGTGTGTGTGTGTGTGTGTGTGTGTTCACCAGTCTGCTGTAGCAATAACTGTAACTTCAGTCACTCACACCACGCTGAGACCCTGGGGTCCACACACCCGCCACAGTCGACCCATCAGCTGTGAAATCTGCTTTCCTCTTTGATAAGCGCTGGAGATGTGACCCTATCTCTGTCCTGCAGATGCCCAGATTTCCTGTCACGCTTTTCCCGTGTGTTTTCTGCTCTCCCTCTCCCCCCTTTTCTCTCGCCGCTCTCTTTCTTTCTTAACGCCGCTCTTTCCGGGGCCTGCACGCAATGCTCCACTCGGCGTTCTTTTCTCGGCGTCATCCATCACTCCGGTCGGCTACCGAGGCCTGTCGTCAAGCCCGCGACCAACCTGCGTCGCCTCCCACCCTGCTTGCACGAGCGGCTAGGACAGCTCCAGCCGCCAGCTCCCGTTTGCTGCCTCTGGGGACCAGTAAACCCACACACACACACACCCCCGCTCTTTGCTTTCTCCTCCCCCACCCTTCACACTTTTTATTTTTTCTACCCACCTACCTCTCTGACTGAGGACTAGCCCCTAGACACCGGGATTCCAATCCCAGACAGACCTACTGTACCTCCATCGCTCTCCTCCTTGTCGGCTCGACATGTGTCAAAAGTGCTGCTACAACTGCACCTCAGAGCAAAAGCTGCTGAAATTCAACATATCGAGATTTCTTACACAAATCTCGGGGCGTGACGCCAGGGAGCAAGAAACCCACCCACACATTGCGAGTTGGGTATACAAAAATAGCTTGACCTTCTCAAACTTCAAATGACGTGTCTGGATAAAGGGTGAAAATGTACTTTTTGATTTTGGATGGGGGCATTACAATATCTCACCAGCAGGTCTTGAGTTTCAACCATGAGAGGAGTGTCACCGCCGGGCATACACCTGGCTGCCCTCAGGTAATTCAGTCATCTCGACGCTTTCAGAAATCTACGAGAGTATTAGGAGATTTAATAGTCCGTAGGATCCATATTTCATAAGAGTGACGTAGCACACCTTCTCTGCGAGCTGGAGACCCGTCAAGCAATGAGCCTTCATCTCTGCGTCCAAAGCTTTATACAGCCTCCTGACCCGTCTCTGCAGCGCCGACCGCCCTGACATGCATCAAATCCAGCCGAGCCTTTTTTCCTCTCCCTCCTTTAAAAAAAAAAAAAAAAAAAAAAAAAAAAACACACCCCCCC
>OMPJ01011109.1:0-10416 GCA_900312935.1 Carapus acus
GTCTATTGGAGAGGAACGCATCTGCTTCCATATGGAAACACACACAAACAGATGCACACACAGATACACACAGTTATCACAGCCTAGATCTTTGCGATAGGGCTTCGCTTTTCTTTCTTTTTTTTATCTTTTCTTCTTCTTCTTCTTCTTCTCCTTCTTCCTGAAGAAAGCGGAGCCGGAGCCGCTCCTCGCTCGCGCACCAATTAGGGAGCAATAGATGGGAGATTGATCAGGCCGCTGCCTTTGTGGAATTAGGCAGCCATCTGTAAAATGATCTCACGCTTCACTTGTTGATAGCGAGCGCTTCTTTACTTGTGGTGTGTATGTGTGTGTGTGTGTGTGTGCGCCTCTGCGTGTACGCGGGGGCGTGAAAGGGGAAGGGGAGCCTCGGTGTGTGTGTGGCGCAGTGAGCGAGAGAGGCAAATGTCAGATACAATGGCAACGATATGGCGAACAATTGTGCGATATGTGTTAAGAATTGGAGCTATGATAAGTGTAACCGTGCCCGGATTGGTTGAATGGGGACGCATTATTCTGATTGTGTATTTTTTAGATAACGGTAAAGTGCGTGCAGCCTGCGCTCGCGTAGACGGAAGGAAAAGAGGAGAGAAGGCACCGAGAGAAAGAAAGAGAGTGAGAGAGAGAGAGAGAGAGAAGGAAAGCGAGCCACGTAGAGAAACAGTGCGAAGGAACGTGTGAATGAAATGTGGAGGAGTCAGGCTGCAACACGCAATGTGTGTGTGTCTGTGTGTCTGTGCTGGCTAATTAGCTGCTGCGTTCTTTTCTTTTGTTTCTCTTTTTTTTCCCTTACCTTGGCTTGGGAACCCTCTCTTCAGGAAAAGGTGTCCAGGTGGAGTCTGGAGATTTCTGCTCTTTGAAGCGCCCGGTGAACGTGTTGGCCACCTCCGCCATGTCGTAGGCACACACCGCCGAGCCTGGAATGCTGCCAGGCGCGGGAAAGAGCGCATAAACAATGGCGAACATATGGAAGGAACACCTTGCCAAGCTCGGATTATCACCAAGGGGACGGAGGAAAAAATGGATTCACAATATGTTTCGCGTTTGGTATGCTAACAATTACCGCCGGCCTCGCGATTGCAGTCGCCGCTTATTATTCTGAGCGCGCCGCAACCGGGGGGCCTCTACGGAGTAAATGTCTGAAATGTCAGGGAGAAATAACGCCAGGGATCAAACTGCGTGACTTCAAATTCCGTAAATCCCCAAATCGTCGAGCACAATTACTGACAAATTACAGTAAACAGGGAGCCAGCGCTGCAGGACGTGTCCCCCTGGGGCGGAGACCATCGCTCAAACTGCAGCAGCATCTCAGATAATTAGAGTAATTACCTCCCCCCCCCACAAACCGATGACTCAAAACAAGCCCCAAATATTGTGGTGCGTCCACTCCAACTTCATGACCCGGTCAGGATGCAGTTCTGATTAATTGAACATGACGTTTTTTGTTTTTTTTTGTCTTTTTGGTCATCGACTGAGCTAAAAAATCACGAGCTCGGCATAACTTTCCCAATCTTAGGGCCGGGTTTCCCCAAAGGCCCTGCAGGCCTCATGCTCCATCACAAGCACGCAGGGGGGACTGAGCCAACACATGTGGACAACGGATGATCTTATTATTGCTGGTGGTGGGCATGGGGAACAGAAAACAGCCCCGTCTTGTGATAGCGGAGGAGCCGCCGGCCTTGCTCTGAGTCCATTCATCACGCAGGATGCCGTCACATTTTTCTCCCCGTGTGGTTGGAGAAATTAGAGCCTGAAAATGCTGATACTCTATCAATCTTTCTGATATGAATTGAACGCCATCACCACCCTAACCACCCTCAGCTGAGTGGCATTGCCCCCCTGTTGCATCATGGGTCAGTCTCATCCTGTGGACCGCGGACACAAGGGAGCCATTGTGGACGGCAGGGGCACGGGGACGCTCATTCTCCGCTCGGCCCCCGTAAATCTGCCGCTATATCGGACCGGCGAGGGGAATTAAGACAGTCGCACGTCTGTTTGTACCGAGACGCTGACGAAGCAGAACGGTGACACAGCGGTCGGGCGGGGGTCAGGGAAGGGGGACGGGGTGGATTCTGGGGGACAAACGGCAAAGTTGGAGCGAGTTCGGAATGGAAAATTAACCCTGTAAAGCTAAACATATTGTATTTGATACATGATGTTTGAAGCCCTCCACATAAGCAGCGTTAAAAAAAAGATTTCACAGAAAAACCCAATGTGTACGATTAGATACATGATACAATTTGAGACTCATATGTGGAAATTGGAAAGTGGAAAAAAGAATTTGTTTGAAACTGGAGCCTGTATTGGTTCCTCTGAACAAAGTATTGGAATTTTCTGTCAAGTATTTAATATTTAGGCTCTACAGGATCAAAAACTGGCGCTTATAGAAAATTTTCAGCGGCGCTGCTTGGCCGGGTTTTAATGTCCATTAACCACGCTCAATTGCATTGTCACAAGCAATTGTCTTATCTGCTAAAAAGCAGCCATAAAACCGAACATTACAATATGTACGCTAACAGCCAGACTCTGTGGCTTTGAGGTAATTTTCAATTTAGATAACAACTCGCCCGGCCAATGAATATGAAAGCAGGGCACAATATGCATTACAATACCAGAGGACGAAACTCAGCTCCCCCTTGTCCACCACCGCCCCACCACCATCACCACCAACCCCTCACACGAGCTTGACTTAGGCAACGGTGACAGTTTGTCAAGTCGTCACGGGAACGACACGACCCGGCGGGGGCGCACACGCCACTAATATCAGCAAAGGTCAGACTGTCACCAACGCTGATGAATTATGGCATTTTGTATTCCTTCATTAACATAGCAAAATACCATTGAGGTTAATAAACGGAAAGTTCAAACCAGTTGAGTCACATGAATTCATTACCAGCGTGGGAGACACGGCATATGTGTGTGTGTGTGTGTGTGTGTGTAAATAAACGAGTGCAAACAAATGATGTTTAGAGTCATTTCCATGGCGCTAACCGCCTTCGCTTACCTGTTGTATGGTGTGGTGAAGGTCGCCATGACGACGTCCCTCCCGTTGATGTGGATGACGTCCGTCACGGCTTGCAGGATGTTGAAGTAGAAGTGCGAGTCGCCGGGGATGGAGCAGTTGAGGCGTGACTTCAGGAAGGACGTCCACTGTTTCTCCAGCACGCGCGGCGAACCCCCGCGGTCGTTCTTGCAAACCCTGGCCACTCGAGGGAACACCACCTGGTGGACGCACGGAAGAGGTCAGAGGTTGCTGCTTGGAGTTCATTCCCATGTAGCTTTTAACTACTCATTTACAAATCTCTTATGTTGACAATGTGTTAAAAATCTCTTATGTTTTTTGTTACTCGATATACAGATTTGCGTAGATGTAACAGTGTATCAGGTCTTTGCTATCATTATATCACGGATCCTTCTATTCTATCAGGAATAGTAACCTTAATTCAACAACAATCAGTCATCACTTAACAATCAATCAACAAGTCAACAACCTGGTTCCCTCACTGGGTCTGTGTTGGTGTTTCTTGACAAACTGACATTTCATAAAGTGTGTATCTGCTCGAGGCACAGCTGCCGTCACTTTACCAGTAAAATGATCCACGTGCATTTTGGGAAATGTAGTTTGTGGGTCAATGCACATCTGAATGAAGGAGACTTATATTCAAACAGTCACTGGAGTACTCGTGGGGCACATACAATGATTCAGTGCTCAGGCATTGAATTCTACACCTTTGCTAACTTGGAAATCATTCAATTGTTGATCAGCCACATTTAATGAGGTAGTGGGCCGCATGTGGCCCACGGGCCTTAAATTTGACACCTGTGGTATATCAAAACAGTTGCTCAAGCACTTTCAGGGCATGTGAAATGATGCTGTGGGCTGCATTTGGCCCGCGGGCCTTAAGTTTGACACCGGTGATCTAGCGGCTAAGATTTCAGCCTCAGGATTGTACAGCAGTGCCAAAGAAACCAGTATTTCCACAAATCCTTTCCCCGATCTGATAGAAAAGATTCTGTCACAACCCAAGATGATCAAATCACGCGGACGGCCGCTTAGACCACTGAGTCCCGATGCGTGCAGTCAGCTGATCGCCTCCAAATTGGGTTTACTAATAAGCAGAGAGGTTCGTCAAGCGAGCCGCTTCGCTCCTCATACAGTATTTTACAAGCCACGCGCGTCTTTCATTTGCTGTGCCACATCTCCTTCCGTCCATTAGAGTTTTCGGTCGGCGTGCCCGTCTAATGAAGACATGAGAGGCGAGCAGGGCAGGGTGCCGCAATCCCAAAGGTTTTATCACTTAAGGAGCAAATTAAAGTTAAGGAAAGTAAATTGCCCCGTTTGATATCCAGATAAACAGTGGTTACCTGGCAACAGAGCAGACAAAAGCGCAGCTTCAGCTGGAGACGTCGCCGTAATTACAGCCGTGCCGCACAGGCGTGCAGTGTGTGCGGTAATTACACCGTCACACTATACTTAGGGCAATAAATCTAAACCCGACCTGAGATGTAAACAGCGCGAGTGTGAGCCAAGGTGCATTTTAGCCGGATCGCTACACACACCCGCAACAGCCACCCACCCACACACATACACGCGCTGCTAGCTCATGAGTTGACCACACACTACTAACGCACGCACACACACTTACACACACGCTCTGGCACAGATGAACGAACAAACACACAGGGCCTGTTCACGTCAACCGAATCCGATACCATGTTAGCTTTATTACAGTTTATTACAACACTAATTACAGACACGCACACACACACACACGCACACACACACCCCTGAAGCCAGTCACGCACAGGCACGCATCGCTTGCGGCGCGCAAAATAGCAAAACCAATGACCCGCTTGGATGTTACAGATAATATTCCCGTCCAATAACGTCAATACAGAATGTCCACAGTGCCGCTATTAACTTCTCATTAAGGGCAGATTACTGTTTATATTCCTAAGAAAGGCGATGTATAATATATCGGTCCAATTCAAAGGGTGATACATCATTCATAAATTCCAAATTACTCTCTGAATCATCACTTCCACCACCACCACAGGCATCATTGTGCCCGATATTGCCCGGCGAATCCCTGATGGATCGAGAGAACTGATCTGTATTCATGCTCGGCAGGACTTCGGCGTGTCACTTTTTGGCAGCAAATCCATTATTTCTATGTTTTCCCCCCCTTTACCTTGCCTTTGTTCTCATCCGCCTCCCTCCCTCTCCCTCCATCTTTCACCGTCGGGGGTGTTTCTGCGCCCACCTTTCATTTCGTCGTCTTCAAAAAAGAAAGGCTCATATTGAGCGATTCATTTCCATAGTTTTTTTTTTTTTTCCTTAACTCCCCCCTCCTGCTCTCTGCTCCATCCAATTAAAGTCTCCCTGAGCCGGAGGAGAATAATAGGAGCAAAGCCGGTTACTGTCCCTCCGGGGTAAAACCTGAGCGTCCTCCATCACCTCCACGCACACCTGTGCTCTCACACTTGAGGAGCACTCTGCTGCGGATGGGTGGAAGGAGGAGTGGAGGAGGAGGAGGGGTGGATATCTGGCGCTGGCTCAAAACAGCCACGTCCACAGGCGGATGCGGACGTGCGATACAACAAGTAAATTTAGACTTCAAAATGCTTTTCAAGACATCCCTCCATTTTTCTTAAGAAATCTATTTTAGGGCCATCCCGTCCGGTGTTTATTTTCTGTTAGGAAGAAAGAAAAAAAAGAGAAAGAAAGTCTTGGCCGCCCCTGAAAGACTTCGCCCAGTTATGTGATACACCCTCATCCTGTTTGTTTCCTCAGGCGCTTCCGATATTTACCGCTAAGCAGGAAGCCGCCTCTGATTAGCGGCCCGAACAATGGCGCAAACAAGCCGATCCTCACCTTTCCCATTGTGTTGTACTCCATCGCAATTTCCCGAAAGAAGAAGTAGATGAAGCCTCCGTAATTGACTGCCTGAACAAAGTAGGGCTCTGCAGGAGGAGAAAAAAAAGAGACAAATCAGCGCTGTGAGGACAAAGGTGTCCAACGACAAACTAGATCTGACACGTCAATTCGCACCAAACAGGTAAGATATCTGTCGAATTACAGCAGATGATAAAAAAAAAAAAACCCACCATGTGTGAGTCTCAAGAGTTCCAATCCATCATTTATCGTAACGGTGCGACTATTTTGCATTCATAGGAGGAGAGATCTCTCCATCCCGCTCTGACAGGTTGGACTGGTATGTTTTCTCCCCCTGGGGCGGAGCAATTTCCTGCCTACATCAACAGCATCGGGGCCAGGTTGGCAAAATGACTACACCAAACAGAGCGTGTAGCATTAGCATAACTGCCTTTTCCCACCCCGCCTCGCTCCCTCCATCCCTCATACGTCCACAGCTGGGCACTGGTTCCTCAGAGTCCCAGCGCCAAGCCGTGACGCGGCGGGTCGGGAGACGCGCGTCGCGAATAACAAACTCCAACACGCGTGGTCGGGCGTGCGTGTCTGAGGCCTAGTTTGTTTTGGCCTTTGTTTTTTTTCGAAAGTGGGGCGGTAAGGAGGGGTTGGAGTTCGGTCGATGAGCGTTGTGCGTTTGTTTGTGTGTACTCGCACTCACCTTTCAGCCACTTGGAGTCGTGTTTGACGGTGCGCAGAGTGGGGCTGTCTCCAAGGCTACGGTAGATGACCGCGTCGATGGCGAGGAAGTCGGTTACAGTGGCTGAGTAGAGCTTGCCATCTGGAGACGAAGAGCAGATGAGGAGGAGAGATGGAGGGAGAGAGAGAGAGAGAGAGAGAGGGATAGAGAGGAGTAGGCAGAGCGGAAGGCAGGGTAATGGGAAATAGGAAAGTGTTTTTATTATCTGTTATACTTTTACTAATCCAAAGAGAATTTTTTTTACTGCCTTTCAACACATCCGCCATATTTGCAGAGCAGCAGGCTGCTCAGCGGGCCAGTCAGAGGAACGCTGTGGTGCTCAAGGGCACTTTCACGTCATCACAGACTGAGGGCGGGCAAATTACGGCCCGTGGGCCTCATCAGGCCCGATGGTCATTTCGATCCGGCCCACTAAAGATTGGTACTGAAATCATCATTTTGATAGCATTCGAAACAAACAACAAAAACTACAACAACACTAACACAAGACTTTGAAGCACTAGCAAATATGCATGAATAACAAAACTTCCCATTAAGAGGTAAATAATTTAACACTGTTATGCCTTTTTGTGTGTCTGTTTCATGAGTGTGCCCCTTGTGCTGACGCGGCCCAGCTGTCAAATTTTAAAAGTCACTGTGGTCCCTGAGCCCAGATGTTTGCCCATCGCTGCTCCAGATGATTCTTGGACCAACAACGAAAGGTCCTCAAGAACCGAAGAAAACAAACCCAATCATGACGACTGAACTTCTACTCACACACAAGGATTTGGGAATCAGGAAATCTTTATTGTCATTACAGCAATTTACATTGTGTAATGAAATCAAGGTGCCTTGATTCAAGCTGGCAACCTCCAGCTCTGCCTCCTGAGCTGCTGCCCAGAGCTTGGCCGCTTCCCTCCGCGGGTCGCGCTGGGCTCGGGATTGGAAAATGGATGACTCACGCCGACGAGGGACAAAAACACTCTGGACACACAAATAAACATGCATACACACACTCTCGCTCCAATGTGTAACACAAATGTAATTGCTCACTCACGAGGCACACAGATCAAAGCCTCGTTGCGCATAAGCCACCAAACTGGAACACACACACACACACGCAAAAACACTCTACAGTACACACATGAGACGCGAGTGTTATCCACCACCGGCGTAACCTCAGCCCGCCTCGGCTGGAGCCGCAGTGGAAACTCTAACTACATAATTGAAAGGACGGCGGCGAGTGGAACCCTCCTGATTACTCAGAGCTTCCAGATCCTTCCAAAGCAGCCGCGCTACGAATCAACCGCTCCGGCCGAGGGCTTCGAGAAAGCGCCTCTCTTCCTCCGGCTCCTCTGGGGCTTCACACACTCACAAAGGAACGGCACGCGTTAGCAGCGTTCGCGGCAAAAACGTGGCCGGGGCGACGAAATCAGTGGAGCAGCCCTACCGTTTCGGTTGCATCAGAATAATCAGCCGCCGCCGCCGTTGCCGGAACGCTGACTCATTGGGGTTACGCGCATTCATTTCTGATTTATTTTTAAACTCATGCATTTTGATGGAGGCTGACAGCGGGGAACAATGCGAGAGCGGGAGGAGAGCGAGGGAGCCAATTCTGCTATCGCGCGGCACTATTGATGTGTTTCCAAAGAGCTCCAACGGGCAGAGAAATCCTGACGCCGAGCAAACGCGGCGCCTCGAGTTAAGCGATTCACCCTCGCGCGAGTGGAGGAGGCTGGGGGGGGGTGGCGTCTTTTTTTTTGCTTCGTGACAGACCGCTGGAGTGCAGCCACTCAGGGAAGAAAAAAGGAAGTAAACATGAGCTATTAAGAGAAATATTAAATACAACCGAGGCTGATCCTCACGCTCGGGCCGACTCCAGTCGCCCATTTCGCTCAAGCCGGCTCCAATATTTAATGAGCGCAGATGGGAGGAAATGATTTCGCCTCATGGCTTTAATGAGCCCTGAGCGTCGCAAACAAAAGAGATGCACACCAGGAAACAAGCAAACCAGAAATAAAGAATTTCTAAAATACAAAAACGGCGCTGGGATCGGATCTTACCGGCGAACAGGGCCACGTTGGCGTGCTTGGCGTCGTACGGGCAGCGTGCCATCCCGCTGATTTCCTCCCCCAGGGCTTCCATGGTGTCCATCTAGGGGTCAGAGAGGGGGTCAGAGGTCAGCGCTCGATTGCTAAAGGGCCCAGTGAGGCAGGAAGTTTGCTTTGGTCGAGAAGGAAATGAAGCAGGCGGGACAGGAAAGGGTGAAAAAGCAGGAGAGGTCAGCCGGTTGGAGAGAGTGATTTTAACAGAGTGTTTTATCATAAAAACAAAAAAAAAGGTTCCCTATTCCCCAAATTACACATTTAAGGGGTTTCAATCTGCATAATAATGCTTCACAATGAACACAGTTGCTCTAAAGCCCTTGATAGCAATAAAACACCATTACGGCCGACAAAGGAAGACAAGAGTGTTTTCAGCCCACGGTTGTGAAAATCTGCATCCGCTAAGCGGGACCAACAAATTGACGCTCTGCGGGCCACCAAAAGCTGGAGATAACAAATCACGTGCAGTAATTCCCCCAGAATCCTTTGCAAGGGCAACAGAGAAACGCTACCCTGTTCATACCAGGCAACAAAGAAGCTGCTCACACTCTTCCAGGAAGTCGGTCGGGTCAAAATCTGAGTCTCAAAGCTGCGCAAGGGACGAGATTTCACTTGAATTTGAGGTCGTTCCTGTAAAGTTGGGTGCGGGAACATTTTCCTCAAATCTGTAAAAGCCCAACCGCTGGGAGGGTCTTGTAACTGTCACAAAGGCAGATAGCGGAGGGGGTGGAAAAAGTTTCACACACACACGGGTGGGCACCGTCCACCACCCCACACACACACACACACCCCTGCCCTCCTGTATCCATCACCGCACCGGTACAGCGCCCTGACAGCTCTCCAGACACACCCTCTCTCCGTCTCACGGCCCAGCTGATTTCCAAAGTTGGCAATTTCAGCATGTAGAGGAAATAAGCGGGCAGAGGGAAAGTTTCCTCTGAGAAAAAAAAAAAAAAAAAAGTCGACTCAGCTCACAATTTAAAACGCCTTCCCCTCCAAACTGCAAACAGCCGTTTCTTGGGCAAACTCGCACTTAAAAAAAAAAAAAAAAGACAAAAAAGGCAAACTGCGAAAGGGGGAGAAGCACTTCGCTCTCATTCTGTGAGAAGTCACAGAATCGCTGCTACCGCAGCTCTGAGGAGGAGATGCTGCTTTCACTATTTGACTCTTCTGCGATGGGTGGGAAGTCAAAGGTGAGTAGCATCTTCCTATATGTTGCCTTGTTTCCCCCAAACGCGCCCTGAACCTGGGAGCGCCAAGCGGAGGAGAGGCAGAGGCCAGTAGAAGCCAGCGGCCAGTGGCTAGCGGCCCCGGGGTCGGGGCCAGAACAAACTAGGTGCCCGCAGGGTTGCACGTCCACGCTCATTTTTCTCTCGTATCTCTGCCTCTCCTCCGCTTTCTCCTCCTCGCTCGTCCGCTCGCTCCCCCAACAAAGAAACGCGCCCGCTTGCCAAGACGGCAAAGTGCTTACGACGCCCTTTCTGGGCCCTAAACAGGTCATTTTGTTTTCTATTCCTGTCTCGGCGGAAACGGTTATCATGTGCCCACTAGAAAAGGTCACACACACACACTTCTTCGCTGCAGTGCTGAAAAAGCCTGCCAGAGAAACTGTTGGGGCTGTTTTGGCTGTTAAAATTACAATTGACCTTTTTACACAAGAGAGAACTAAGGAACACAATCTGAAA